>QANZ01004973.1:83901-121623 GCA_003254925.1 Chamaecrista fasciculata
ACTCAAATAATATTACTTTACGTCTATATTATTATAAAAATAAACAAGAGAAATTTGTGATTCAACAAAAAAAAAATATCCCAGGCTAATTTGGTTAACTTCTCAAATATATAAGTTATATTTTAATTTTTAAAATGTTTATTTCTACAACCGTATGTATGGAAATTTGTTAAAAATTCCTTTTAGATATATAATTTGATTTTTACTCAATTAAATTAAATCTTATACTTGTTTAATTATAATCTTAAATGAAAAGGTGTCGAAATGTTGTTAGTGCAACTAGGTAACGATAAAAAAAAAAGCAATTAAAATAAAAACAAACTCTTTGTAAATAAAGATATATAATCTCCACATAGGTGGGAAGTGAGTGTGTATGTGAGTATTTAAGTAGGATATATGGAAATAAGGACTAACACCAACATTAAATATTTTGTCCATTATTGTCTCTCGAAAAAAAAGATATATATAATATGGAGTACTCTTGGTTTGAGTTATATGTAGTTCGTCTTTTTTAAGTTAATTTACATCTTTTATGGATTAATTTAACTATATCACCATATTATCTACAAGATACAATAGCTTAAGGAGTCGTTTGGTACACGAATTGAAAAATTAGTCCCAGGAATATTGTATTCTCAGGAATAACATAATTTCTTAAAATAGCTATTTTTTAATCCCACCATGGGGGTGGGATTAGTCTAATCCCATGACATGGGATTATTTTTCTCATCCAAAATGACTTTATTACCCCTAATTAATTCTTTCTCCACAAACCCTTGTCACTTCTCATATTTGTCATTCTACTACTCTCTGTTGCCTTGAAGTGTAGAAGAAATTTTAATTATGATATAGTATTTTTCTCATGAATTGCTTTGAACAATTTATACATTTGATAAACTATTAGTTTAAAATAAAAAGTCAATGACATATTTGTAAAAGTATTAAACATTCCCAGGAATATCAAAGTTGAACCAAACACAAGATTGTAACATTCTTGGGAATATTGCAAAATAATCCTAGGATTATTTTAACTCATCCAAACAGACATTCTTATAATCCTGAGAATTTTATTCCTATGAATCACATTCTTGGGAATGAAAAAATAATCTGTGTACCAAACGCTCCCTAATAGACTAATACTTTGGGAAATAAATCCTCTAAAATTCTTTTCTCTACATTTTTTGTAGAGTATGAGAGAGAAAGGAAGAGATGATAAGAGAGAGAAAGAAAAAATGTTGATCTTATATATTTTTATTTTATAAAAATTATATTTTCCCTCATTTGTTTCTTTTTTTTCTTTTTAACTTCACAAGAAATGCATTGATAAAAAAATGTAGAGGATATCATTATACTTTTCTCTATATTTAATCCTTGTACTAAATATTATCCTTCTACTAAAAAGATAAAGAAGAGTATTTCTCTATATATTATCCTTGTACTTTTCTCTATAATCCTTGTATTAAATATTATCCTTGTATTCAGGCCAAAAAAAATATTATCCTTGTACTAAAAAGATAAAGAAGAGTATTTCTCTATATATTATCCTTGTACTTTTCTCTTCTTCTTCTTCTTCTTCTCATGTTTTTGCTTTATTTTTTACTCTGTAAGTACATATTTGTTCACCATCATTCTTCTTCTTCTTCTTCTTCTTCTTCTTCTTCTTCTTCTTCTTCTTCTTCTTCTTCTTCTTCTTCTTCTTCTTCTTCTTCTTCTCATGTTTTTGCTTTATTTTTACTCTGTAAGTACATATTTGTTCACCATCATTCTTCACATTCCAAGTTTCAAACACACATATATACTTGTTTCATGGAATCACGGTGGGCACCATTTAATTGATTTTAATATCATCAATTACCTTTAAGACACACTCCAAATACATGGCCAGTTTCAGTAGTAGCTAGCATATCATTATACCCCTTTAATTTCACTCATTATATAATTATATCTTATTAATTAACTTTTGGGATTACATTAAAGCATTCAACATATTTTAATTTGAACTATTACTTTATAATATTATCTAACAAATGTTATTTTTAAAAATTGACTAATCACGAACTATTTATCAGATATTTGTTAGAAGTACATAAGGTAAAAGAAAATCCGTATGAAAATACTTATAAAAAAATGTAATTAAATATAAATGGTCTGTATTTATTAACGTTTTAAGGTTGTTTTAAATTCAAAAAAATTGAATGTCTGGCTGCTCTTAATTTGAACGCAGTCGGCATTGTCGTTTGTTTTATTTTTTCTTTAGGAAACTTCGCCCAACCAATTGTAATTTCATTGTTCTATACAATACACAACATTTACCAATTTTATAGTGCTTGTTTCTAGCTTATGAATTCTGATTTTTTTTTTTTTTGAGTNTAATTAATTACACCATATATATATATATTAAAATCTGACTATCATAAAAAAGAATAAAAATTAAAACTTATATTATAAAATTTAACTTGTTAAAATATTTACTCATTGATGTTGATAAAAGTAATACTCAATTCTAAAATTATAATATTTCTAAACTTCACAAAATTTCTTTTGAATTGACTACTTAATTTAATTTAAATCCACCAGTATTAAATTAAGGGTTTTGCTATAAAGAAAAAAACAATATAGCTTAAGCTATGGAGTTTTTGTATTTGTCTCTCTTCACTCACTCTTTTTCTTTATTTTGAATTTTTGATTTCTATCAATTATTTAAGAAAATGTGCTAAAAGTAGAGACAAAAACTCCCTAGCTTAAATTATAGAGTTTTCTTATAGCAACACTCTTGAATTAAATACAAATTTTATTAAAATAATGGGATTAGTAAGAAAATTCTTCACCATCTAATTAAACTATTTTAATTGGTTGAAATAACTAAACTCTGCCAGAATAATTCATTAAATAAATTAATAAAAATCAGTCAAACGCAATGATATTAAAATATAAAAATATGTAATTTAGTTTATAAAAAATAAATGATATATTTATCATTTATTTTTGTAAACTAAGAATATATATATATTTTAAAGATTAACTAATAATTATTTTAAAAATTAAAATATGTAAATTATTTCTAAGAAAATTAAATTATTAATTCCTTAATTTTTTAAGAATTAAGACGTTAGTTTATTTTAATTTTAATTTGTTTCTTATTCCTAAAACTATCACTAATCATTATCTCGTTAGTGTAAAGGATAAAACTTATATAAAGTTTTTTATATTTTTGTTATTAAGTTTTACCAATCACACGTCTTTATTATATTCTTTCTCTTCAATGATTTGTTATGTAAAAAGTGATGTTTAATATTCTCTCTCTATCATGATTGCTCATAAATAAAATTTTTTGCCACATGTCAAATCTTGATTGGAGAACTTAATAAAGCAACTTAATATAAGTTTTGAGCTAGTGTGAAATAGTAAAGCAGCAGTTTGTGGTAAGTACGAGTGTCAAAAGTTTGAAGTGCCAACTCTGAATTCTGATAGATTGGCCGATGACCTGGTGCCACCAACTCACGTTCATCAATTGCTAATCACGTGATGTGGGTAGCATCTCTTTTATTTTATTTTATTTTAATTTTTTAAAAAGGAAGATATTTATGTCATGACTGTCCATTTACCATCTTTCTCGCCTTTTAAAAAATAATAATCAACAGATATTAGTATATCATTGGAAATTTGGAATCTAAATCTCTCTTTTTTCTTCTTGCATTAAAAAAATCTACTATATTTGATTCCCGTCTCATCAGTCTTTTGACTCTTTTCACTTGTTTATTTCTTATTAACGACTCAATTCCCTCTCCAAATCCCACTAATCTTTTTAGTTTTCTTTATACACGGTGATGAATGCAACATGTGCATATTATTCCCATTCATGTATATATCGGAAAAGATCCACGCTCTTTTTCCTATTTTTAAAATCAAGATATTTAAATACTGTGCCCCTTGAATTAAAACTTTTTGAAATGGTACTTTTTTCTATTTAATACATAGAATCAGTGAACTTACTCATAGGAAACTAAAATGATGAAAGTTAAAGTTAGCATTCTCTTTCATAAATTCTCACCTATCCTAATCGGCTAAATGGCTAATCCAATCACTACAAGTACTAGGGCCATGGGCTGTTTTTGAATCCAACTTCAATCTTTATCTCTTACAATAATTGATGTAACATGATCCTCTTTCTTAAATACAAACTGATATAAATGAAGAAGTAATGTTCGGATCTTGGCTCTATCACTTCCGTGAACAAAGGAAGTTGTCATAGTGTAAAACAGACAGACAAGGACCGTGAACGTGTCAGAAGAGAAGAGAGAGAGCCTTATTTTTGGCTATCTTGAATTATTATTTTTTTTTGAATCTTGAATTAAAATTTTGAACATTTGAAAATTGTCCTGTAATGTATTTCTCAATTAGATTTTTCTTTCTAATTTGACTTCTCACAAATGATCATGTCATCAATTTTAGTCCCTCTATATAGTTATTTAACAAATTGATTACATAACAACGTTGATTGAAGATAAATGATATGTTAATTATCATACAATACAAAAAATAATATCTAACTAATGTAGTTCAATATTAGATAAATAAACAGATACTAATAACAAAATAACATGAGATGGACTAAATTGAAAAGAAAAACCTATAAAAGATTAAATTTAGAAAACACTAATATGTGAGATATCAAAATAAAATTTTAGTCTATATTATATAGCATCTTATTGTATTTTATTTTTTGGTCATAATTATCTCGTATGTTTTTCTTTTGGTCGTTAATTATCTCATATGCTTTTTGGGCCATATGTTAATTATCTCATATGTTGAATCAATAACTATTTTTCCTTTCGGCCCATTGGAGAACAATACGTTAAGGTCTTGGTAAATTTCCAAGGCCCAGGAGCAGGCCTCAAAAGAGCCCGATTTCGTTAGCTCAATAGTGACTTTGGGTATAGGGCGGAGTGCTTTTGATAATATTTTTTTTATAAATAGTTTTTATAAATAGAGTTAAAATGTAAATTTATTTAAATAAAAAGTATAATAATCATGATATGTGGAGAGAATTATATAAATATTTTAAAACTGTATCGGAGTAAAAATGTAATGTATATATATTGTTACAAAAGTGCTAGAAGTTTGTGTTCAAATTTGTATTGGAGTTTTATTAAATGATAATTTTAGATATTTTATAAATGGTGGAGAGAATAGAATTTGAAAATATCCTTTTCTTTTTTTTCGAATAATCAAGCGAAAGGCCTATATGAAACACAACCAGTTGTAAAGGAAAGGATAGTCGGTAACTCGATCTGCAAATGGAATGAGTGCGGGGTAGGGTCTATTTTCCAATCAAAATCAGCATCCTGCAAGAAATTCTTAATACCCATACACTGGATTTTGAAAATTACTCTATGAGTATGAGTTTGGACCCGTATCCATCTTTAATGGGTATGGGTCCAGGTATGGTGGTACCCTACCCGTATCCTACCCATTTACCCATTAGTAATAATAAATATATTTTTATATATAAAAAATATAATACTTTAACACTTTTATTGAAAAAATATTAAAGTTTTTATAAATATTAAAATATTTTATTAATGCATTCATATTTATGATTTATTTTTTAATTTTTAGTAGTTATAGATGTAAAAAGTTAGATGAATATAAATTTTATATTAACCAAAAATAATTTATTTTAAAATTTTCCGGGTTCGGGTATGGGAATTAGACTATCCAACAGGTATGAGTATGTGAATTGATTTTGATACCCGCTCACATATGGGTATGGGTACAGGTATCATAGTACCCTACCCATAGCATACCCATGATCATCCCTAATCTTGCGCGAGAACTTCAAGCTGGATGTAAGAAATTCTTTAAGAAAACTGTTTTGTGCCTTGAAAGTAATGTTGTGTCGTAGCCTGCTACGTAGATTGGCCATCCAGAGCCTACTGACTCTAAGAACAAAGTGATTAATAGACACGTTACCTACTTCACTGAAATAGAAATCCAGAACAACAATACCTTGATGGAAGTGAAAGATCCCAACCACATTGTTTTTTTGTTTCTTGCATTTGCACCAAGCGATGCGCAAGGTTTCCTCTGAGTAAAAGTGATTATGGGTATTGGCTCTCCGATGGTTATTAAGCTTGGAGTAGAGAGGGAGATCCATCTTCAAGTCTTCAATCTGCTGCATCATAAGAGTCCAATTGTTGATGATATCCGAAGCATCAGGTTTATCTCCATTGAACCTCACCTTGTTTCGATGGGAGTAGATGGCCCATGTAAAGACAAGGATTTTAACAAACATTTAGGTGCTATTGTCAAGCATATTGTGCATCTAGGAGGAAAAACCAATAGGGAGATGAATGTCACTAATGAGAGAGAAAGTGGAGAAAGTTGCAACTGAGGAAGAGACGATCCATGTCTTCAGTATAAGCTTGACAGAAAGTGCACTTGGGGTCAATGTTGTAGTTTTTCCTAACAAGATTTTCCCCAAGAGGCAAGGCGTTGCAAAGACAACTCCATCCAAACATGAGAATCTTGGGGAGACACCTAAGCTTACAAAAAACCTTCCAATTGACGCCATAATAAGAGGCCACAAAGTTACAATATTGGGTATAGGCGTCCCTAATAGTGTAGTTGCCTTGTGAATTAATCTTCCAAACCAATCTGTCCTTCACTCCTGAGTGGGAGACAGGGGTGCACATGATCCTACCAAACTAGACCTCATGAATACTCATGGCAGGAATTTGAAAATATCTTTTGTTTTCTGAAAACTTTTTACAACTTAAGAAATATACATATTACCTTTATAATTACGTAAATACATCTTTAATAATAAATAATATAAATAATAAAATATCGGTACTAATCTTTCAATTTATTAAAATTATCACATATTTATTTAAATAGCTTAATATCCCAACACTATTTATAAATAATAAAAAAGGCAAAAGTATTCATTTCTTCCCCAAACTTTACACCTGCTGTCAATTTCGTCCCCAATCTTTTTTTGCTGTCAATTTCGTCCCCAAACTTTACTATGCTGTCAATTTCGTCCCCAATATTTTTTTGCTGTCAATTTCGTCCCTAATCTTTCACATTTTGGTCAATTTTATCTTTTGCTCTTACTTTAGCCTAATATTGACGACAAAATCTATGTGGCTAATAATATATAATGTAAAATTGATAGAAAAAGAAACTCAAATCCTAACTTAGATTCAAAAACAGGATGCAGTTTGTCGTTAATTTATTAAAAGAAGTTAGTTAAAGGATAAAATTGATGAAAATGTGAAAGATCGGGGACGAAATTGACAGTTGATGTAAAGTTTGAGGACGACGTTGACAGCAAAAAAAGATTGGGGATGAAATTGATAGTTTGTGTAAAGTTTAGGGACAAAGTTGACAGCAAAAAAAGTTTGGGGACAAAATTGACAGTTGGTGTAAAGTTTGGGGACGAAATTAGTACTTTAGCTTAAAAAAAAAAATAGAATGAAGTGTAATGCATTTACAAGCATACCCCTAATTTGAAGGCCCACTGTTGCAAATCTTATTTTTTACTTTTCTTTGAATTTAGCCATGGATATCATCTGCCTATCTATGTATCGGTTTTTAGCGAAAATTAATTTCATTTCAAGCCTTAGTTGGAAAATAGTTAGAGCCCTTCCAGCAATGTTGACTCTATGAATCGAACTTGAGTCCTCCTAACTAGTATCTAGTATATGCACCAAACCATTATTGTTGCAAACTTTACTTGGACGGTCTCCTTTGGGGTTTGGCTAGCTGAGAACGGAAACAAATCACGAGAATTCGTTCTCTCTTCCACTCTTTCTTTCTCAAAACTCGAAAGTAGTTCAATTCAGAAACAGCTATTTCTTCATCATATTATGTATCAATTTTATGTTCTCTACTACATGGATGTCAATTTGTTGTTAGTTGTTACAGTGATGGGATTAAAAATCATCGAGTTATATGAATTGCAGGGGTGGGACTTGGGAGATTCAGATTCAAGAGCTTTTATTATTATTATTCACTATGTTTCCGAAATTTCGTCCGTGCAACTGGCTATGACAAGTCTAATGAAGATAGCTGCATTCAAATTCTTTATTTAAATTATATCAAGTTCCTTAGTATTTGCACAGTTGGACCAATTCGTGATGGTATTTTAGATTCAAGAGTTGAAGTAAAAGTAAAAATAAAAAAAATAAAAAATAGAGATAGAATTACATGAGAGCTATGAATGAGGATGACAAGGGTTCAATCATGTCATATATTGATTATCTCAATACAAGGAGGACTTAAATTATATAATAATTCAGCTAAACTAAGGTGCAAAAACAAACATTGTGGGATACAAAGCAGGGGATAAGTGGAAATGAGAGAAAATGAAAATAGAAAAGGATTTTGGATTTAATTGACAGTGACTTGGCCTACCATACCGGCACCTTGGTGAGGGCTACAGTAAAAACTGTAGGTTCCTTTCTCAGTCAAAGTGACAGCATAAACTTCGCCGGGAGCATTAAGAAGTGCTTCCTCAGGCATAGAGATTTTGGCAGCATCAACCCCACCTGGAATTTCGTCTTCGTCGAACACAACATTGTGAGGGAACCCTGCATTGTTCTTGAATACGATCTTCTCGCCGGGAGCCACTGAGAATTTGCTCGGAATGAAGGCCAATGAGCCGTCATCGCCGCCGAGCAACACCTCCAACGCCATGGCGTTGCTGGCTATCATGGCGGTGGCGGCGGTGGCCACGACGGCAACTCCGACGTCTTTCAGGGAAGCCTTCACGCCGGCGAGCTTTGGCAAGGAAACCTTAGTGGAGAAGGAATTGGATTTTGTGGCCTTAAGGGCAGTGAATGATGAGAGGGCAACGGAAGCAGAGGAGACTGAGGCCATGGTTGATGAGAATTGGAGATCAAAATTATTCAAAAGGGAGAAAGAGGAGAGAGTGTGCTATATAGCTGAAATGAGTGAATATGGTAAGGTTTTGGTGTTTGTGTGGTTCAGGAGGAATGTGTGTGATCTGGATAATGTAATATGGGATGGGAATATGGGATTGTGGAGGCATCATCCTCAATCCTCATCCAGCTAAAATCCTTTGACGTGTTTTCCTGTTATTGGTTGGATGGGATGTTATCGTACACCGTGGCATTGATCATTTTTGTGAGGTGAAAAATGCCAACATGTTCACTCACTTTGTCAGGTTATCGAGCATTTGGGCCAGCCCATTGGTTTTTGTTTCCTCCCAAACTCTAAAAATCTTCTAGTGAAAATTCAAATATTTGACCAATCATTTTCCATTTTGAGTTATTGCAAGAAAGCTACGAGTTCTATTTTGAGTTGGTAAGGAGTTCTATTTTGAGTTGGTAAGGAGTTAACTCATAATCTATAAAGTTATGAGTTCAATTCACACTTCCAAAGTTATGAGTTCAATTCACACTTTTGATGTATTAGTCTTATTAGTAGGCGACCTGTAAATACCTCTGAAAGCGCTCATAGAGTCTGAAGGCCTGTTCTAGCCTTCGTAAGCCCCGAAGTTCTACTCACCTAAATTTTTTTTATTAAAAAAAAAAAGGCTGACTACTATAATCAAGATATAAATAGAATTATATGTCTAAGTTTTTTAAATATAATTTCAATTACTTTAACCCTTTTAGATAATCTCATTTCCTTAATCAAAAAAAATTGGAGAACTGTATATTGTATTTCAGCGGACTGGCTTTGATGAAGGAGACTGGGAGAGATCATTCAGATGAACAGTGCGACCCAGATATTCTATAATTAGTATTGAATGAAATGGTATTTTAAATCTAAATTTTGACAAAATCATCTGATTTGATTGTCAAAGCACAACTATATACAGTTGGCATTGCGACAGATTTCCAATATCTGATTCCTGCCAAAACAAAACATCCCTTCAAGGGGGGATGAGTGGTGAATAATGACTACGGAAAACAGGGCCTACATTGTCAAGTGTCCAAGAAGCCTTGAAAAAATCTACTATTAGCGCCATGGAGAGAACAATTTGTTGAGATGGATATTACACTTGACTAGAAACGCAAGGTTATGAAAATACACCGATATATAAAGGGAAGAATGAACTAAATGGTATCTCCCTCCTTCCACGATCAATACCCACATATTAGGATTAAGGGGCTGTATTGGAATTACAAAAGTATTTACCAACCAATTTCTTTTTCTTGCAATCAATCCCTTCCCCAATGGGTTCAGCTATTTTTTACGGAAAGACAAAGATAGGTTTAACGGATTTAACAAACGATGCATAGAAGTGTGGACAGGATTGGATGTTCTACAATTTCTTGGCTTTGAGAAAAAAATCTCACCACATATCCAACCTCATACATCATTTATAATTTGTCAAGAACCAATAACCGGATGAATAGCATAGGATTTACTTCTGGATATTTCACAGAACTACATAGCCATAGCTAATCTTGTCTTCATGCAAGGACTAACAGCACAAAAAACACACACACACACACACACAGCCAGCTGCTTTTAAAGGGAATATAGGCGCCACCTCAAAAGAATCAATCACTTTAAAAAAAAATTGTAAATCATCTGTCGCGTTTATTCCTCATAGGACAAAAAATTGTTAAACAAAGAAGCATGCAAGCTATTGCTTCCCTGTTTTGCATTATTAGCTCTGAACATGCAGTATGACTAAGAGTTTCATTCTCTTTCTAATTACAATTACCAGTCAATGAAGAATTAAAAGAACAAAACCTTATGTACATCAGATATACACTATACAATTAATTGCCAAGCATAGGATAGGAATACAAGATTATTTAGTTGATTAAGCAGGGGAAATGTCCCCATCATCTTTCAACTCATTTTTGCCGGAGCCAATTACCTTCCAACTTGCTTCCCAGTAAATGAAGCTCTTGTTCACTATGCAATTCGTACCGTGAAATAGATTCAAATGATCAACTATCTTATGAAACGCGTTACATCCGCAGCACTGGAGAATTTAAAAGAAAAACAAGGAAGTAAATAAATAAATAAATAAATACAATATCCGGAAAAATTTGCGACTGTTTTGATGATTTCTTTCCCTATCTGTTAACATTAGATTGCTGCGCAAGAAAAAAAAGAATAGTACCTGCACAAAAACAGTTCCATTGTTATAAGCGTGACGATTGATTGCGCGCGTGGTTCTTTGGCCGCAAATGCTGCAAGTGAAAGCAATTAGCATTCGCCTACGCGGTGATTTAGTGAAGAGCCACCAAGGAATGCTCGAGACCTTTGGTGAATCACATTCATCCTCTTCTCCCGCCGGAATCGAAGGACCTTCCATTCCCGATTCGGTGGTCCATCCTGTAGAAGAAGCGGCCATCGTTTTCCTCTGCATAATCAAACCGATCGATAAAAGACCTAATTGCAAAATTCTTACTGAATTGATGATAATGGTGAGCATTTACGATCCAAGATACCTTCGAAAGAGCTTCAGGAGTGGAAACAGGTACGATTCTAGAGTTGTTGGAGTCGGAGTGGAGATCGGAATCGCCATCGCGTTCTGAAATGATTATAGAAATGCTTGAACAATAAGAATCGATGAAGATGCAGGGATTCGAGAGGGAAAAGAAAGATTAATTGTACCTGTAGATTTGATATGCAAACGGAGGAACCTTGATGAGTGTGGAAAGATCGAGAGAGAGAGAGGAGAAGAAGAACAAGAACAAGAACAAGAAGTCATGATGGTAGCGGGCGCACGTAAGGCTTCCATGGTGATGAATGCAGGGGATTGGGCGAAGTCTCTTACGTGTCACAAAAGGAAACAGCCAACAATGCTAATCAGTAATTAGAGAAGATGAGCCATAGCTGGTGCTCACTGCACAAATTTATATATGCTCCAAAATAATCGACTGTTACTACTTAGTACTTACTACTTCTGCTTATTCTTCATTTTTTCCTCTCTTTGTCACTTTTAATGTGATTAAGTGATATATGTGAGTTAACCAAATGGATAGTACATTCATATTTTTAATTTTAAGAAACATGATACTGCCATCAAAAGCTTATTTTGATATTCGTGTGTCATGTTGATAAATATGATGCATCTCTTAGAAAATTTAATCTTTAAATAATGTAATTATATATTACGAGGATCATTAGTTTTTTTTTTGGGTACACTACGAGGCTCATTAGTTGAACTAGAGAATTACAACTCTTTAAAAGTTTAACTTCTAATAATATTACGAGGATCATTCATTGATGTGAACCTGAAAACTGAAAATTTTAGCATAATAATCTACAAAATGATGTTTTAAATGGTTAAAAAAGTATTTAACAAATTTGAAAATTAAAAATTATACTAAATTATTGGTTTCACTTTTTAAAGACAATATGAGATAATGTGAGTGTGAGAGAGATAAGTACATCTAATTCTTGAACTTATGGTCCGTCACCAAATGCCAAAAAGAACGTATCAACGTAGTATTTTTTTTTGGCCAAAGTATCAACGTAGTATTTAAAACGCCACCGTTTACATTATCCTTGTCTTTAGTAAGTTCTCTTCTTTGGTATTTGATACTAAGCCCAATAGTTTAAGCCCACTAGATGGCCCATCAAGGACATAGTAGGACCAAAGGAGAGTTTCTTGCCCTAAGGGCGCCCTCATAAACCAAGGAATCAGGAAGCAAGGAATAGGAAAATCATTATCACGCCATAACGTCCACATCTAATACCAGAGAAAATAACGATTAGTAGCCTTGATTATCAGGCGAAAATCCTCCCGGATAAAACATCTCGTTCCTTGAAAAGATTTTCTCTGTCTTAGTATAAAATAACCCACCCATCACACAAAAAAAATACACTATCATTATTTACTTATCACTTGCATACTCAATATCTAACTTTAATATTGGAGGTGAATTACAAAGTTGTCCCTTATTATTCGTTGTCTGGTAGATAATCAACTCAGGGAATTACCTCATTTTGAACTAGGTAATAATCCCCGACCAAAACTTGATTCATCATTATCTTTAGTAACTCTTACATGATTTTTATATATCTTTTTTTTTCTTTTAGTCCATAATTTAGGGAGGATTCGGCTAATTTAAATATGACATGTCTCACGTTTAATTATGGATTGAAGACTCAAGAGTCTTTGGCAATAATTTATTTTTATCAATAAAATATCTAAATTCAAAATGAATGGAATGGAATCAATGGTATTGCAAAGGCGTCATAATAAAAAATTCAAAATGAAGCCCATAGGCCAATAGGCCATAACAGGTCGACACTACTGTATAGTAAACCCCACATAATCAAGCAAACATCATACATTATTATAAGTGGATAATTTAGGCAAAACAAGTTTCAGCTATGATGGAATTGAGTACATAAACTATAAAAGGCATTAAGATGATGTCGAGTACGTTGAACATAACAGAACGGAACGAGACATTGGCAGCTTAGCAATAACAAATAAATAATAAAAATGATTAATTTTAGCAATGTCATTAATTAATGAGTAAATTACACTTCGGTATCATGAGGTATGGACTGGTTCTACTTTGGTACCCTATTATTTTAAAAGTGACATTTTAGTATCCTGTTCTATTTGTTGTTAGCACTTTAGTACCAAAAACTCTTTTTTCCGTTATCTTTGGACAGAAAAAAACACATGGTAAAAAACACGAAATCCACTCTCCTAATTCAGATTTTACGATTCAGCCTGAAAAAACACGAAATCCTCTTCTTTCAAGTACGTACTAAATAATATTTTTTGAGGCTGAATTATGAAATCTGAATTTAGAATAGTAGATTTCGTATTTTTGACCATGCACGTCACAGTGCCTTTTTTCTGTCAAAAAAGTAACAAAAAAAGAGTTTGAAGTACCAAAGTACTAACGATGAATAAAATAAGGTACTAAAATGTCACTTTTGAAATAACGTGATACTAAAGTGGAACTAATCTGTACTTCACGATACCAAATTGTAATTCATCCTTAATTAATTAATTATTATGTCAAGTGTCAAGTAGTTTTCTGCAACTGAAGCACCTTCTTCCAGGAGTCTCTGGACGAAATCTGATCCCACCACCGGGATACGTTATCCCTGGGACCAAACAGCTGAGCTTTGTTAGTGGCATTCACCAAATACTGAGTGTTTGGAAGGTGAGAAAGATCGGCGAGAGAAAATTCATCTCCCGCCAAAAAACGGCTTTCCGCGAGCCTCTTATCGTACACATCAAGCACTTTTCCCAGCTTCTCTTGGTTCATCTTGATCACGCTTTGATCTTGCCTTATCTTCATTCGCGGCGCAAATGCGAGCTGAAACACCAAAACCGAAGCCGGCGGATTGAAGCTTTGAGCCTCCGCTTCCACCCACTGATCTATCGACGCCTTCACCAATGGATTATTATTCGATCCGTACAGATTCTTGTTTCCTTTCTCTGGATATTTCTCACAAACGTATCGGCATATCGCTCTCGATTCTGATGATGAATTTCACGGACTGAGTTTCAAGATTGCGGTTTATAAAGAATTGAAGAAGAAGAAAGGAAGATAAGTGCTTACCGAAGAGGGTAATTTCGTCGTCTTCAAATGCTGGTACTTGACCGAAAGGCTGGGAGCATCAATTAATGATAATGAGGCACACAATGTAATGAATCAATGAAACAGAGAAGCAAAAACAGAGAGATAATGAACATACAAATGTCACTCTAAATATTGAAAGTATATTTTTTGCTCTCTTAATTTTCTTCCATTAATCAATTTTCAAATCATTGACATGAAATTAAATAATTATTGTTTGTAATAATATTAGAGAATTATAGTATCTAATAATTAAATCATACTTCTGAAATAAATTTAAGAATTTTAAAATAAGTTTTCTTAATAATAAAACAGTAAACTTATTTTATGATCTTTGAATTTATTTTACAACTATAATTTAGTCTTTAAATCTTACAATTATATTTTATGATCCTGATGTTCTTGCAAATGTCAATAATTTAATCCCTAAAGTATTATATATAAAGGCTAAATAATTGATATGATATCCCTATATAAAAAAAATAAGACTAAAGTGTAAATTTGGTCTCATATATATCTTTTGCTCAATTTCTAATATAGTTTCATATTTTTTTTGTTGCACTTTTGATCCTATATCATTGGGTCAGTTCTCAATTTGATCCCATATATTTTTTTGGTTGCAGATTTAGTCCTATATCTTTTAGTAAATTGTAGAATTGGTCATATATTTTTGGGTCAGGTTTAGAAGTACTTTCATATTTTTACAAAATGACCAACTAATGGTTGATCCTTTTGCAAAGATATGGACTAATTCTACAATTTGACTAAAAGATATGAGACAAAAAATGATTTGAGACCTTTAACAAAGTATAAGACCAAAATTGCAACAAAAAAAAGATATAGGGCCAAATTGGAAACTGAGAAAAAGATATGGGACCAAATTTTCACTTTGGCCAAAAAATAAAGATAAACAACATTTCATTATCAAATGACTAAATTGTAATTTTAAAACGAATTTAAAACCTAAAAAATAATTTTTGTCATAGTAAAATTAAGGTGAAGAAAACAAAAACAAAAAAAATTCACTATGTTGAAGAGAGAATGAGTAGTACATGGAGCTTGAGGAAATCTGGCTTCTTATGGTCCCCCTTGGCCACGTTCAGAGGGATAAGCTGGAATTCGATGTCCTTCTCAATCAGACATGCTAACACTCTTGAAACCGCCGTCGAAAGGACTGGTCCGTACACTTTCACCGGCGTCGCCATTATAATCCCAACTTGAATAACAGAACAAGGATCTATGATGATGATGATAGTTTCTTTTGCTTTCACTACTATTAATCTTGCTTCTTGATTTCTCTTGTTTTTTCAATCTGTTTTATATCTGCCCTCTTCGTCTCTTTTTCCACCAGAAAAAAAAGTGCATCGAAGCTGGTTCTACTGCCTAACTTCTTTTGCTTTATCGTATTCCTTTAAACACCGTGGTTGATTCTTATGGGTCCACTCTTACCCACTTTGCATTGCATTAATCTACACTAGTACTCAACCGTTTACTGCTTTTTCATTTGTCTCTTTCTTTTTGCTGTATCAAGACTTGCTTAGCGTAGTTGTATTATCAATGCATCTTCACACATGAGAACTCAGATTTAGATGGCATCGATCTTTTAGGAAATGAACGGTGCTAATTTTGGAAAGAAATAGACAATATCTAAAGCATAATTTAGTAGAATCTGCAGTTCGGTGTTCCAAATCAGCATACAGGGCTACAACCATACACTGTAACACTGTTGTTCTGTTTGTCGGTAAATCCCAATTGTAGGATGCAATTATAAAATCTATTTTCTCAAGAGGTTAATGTTGGGCTATTTTAAAATTTGTGAATACTATAGTCTATTTCATAAATCTTTTTTTTTTTAAAATAGCATTGAAAGAAAGAAATCTACCTCCTTAGCTATATGAAAGACTATAACTCTTCCTGTCAAAAAAAAAAAAATAAAGAATGGATCACACTCGACCTCTGGTCCCTCGGCTGCACTTTTGTTTTTTACTTTGATACAATATTCCGTTTCTTCCTTTTATTGTCTTTTTCACCTAAAGTAAACTCGCCAATAATCAATCATATTATTCATTTGTGGCTTTGCTTACAGAAAACTAAAACATAACAACGTGTTTTTTAAACCATAGGGATACATCTAAGTTTACATACATCTTGCGCTTAGGATAACGTTATCGACTTGATAAACTAAAGGCAAAAATGTTTATTCGATCAAGAAACTCAACATATTAAATTATTAATATGTGGTCATATACTCTAATGACGTCAATGACAGCTTTGCTCAAAGGCTGAAGCGCATGTAGGTGAATGTCCTTTCTCATGCATCCTACCTTCGTCTCCAACCTGTACGTCGTACATAATTCCAGATTAGACGGGGCTAAGACAACGTGTAGACTTGAAAGTAAAAGAAAAATAAAAGGGTAAACGTGAAATAAGTGTAGATTGAGAGTTTCCCCATACAAAATTGTTGGCGAAATGCTGAAGAAATTCCAGGATTTCTGTGAATTCGGGTCGCAAAGAAGGATCTTGATGCCAGCACCAGTTAAGCAGTTCCACTATCTTTGGATGAGTATGCCTCGGAATTTTAGGCCTCAAACCCTGCAATTTACAAACACCTCAAACTATTTCTAATTCTCTGGGGCTCATAATGTTTTATAGCTTGTTTTGGTGAAAAACTTTTAATGAGTTCACATGTTTGACTGGCCCCATCCATATATGAACACACACTGACACAGGAATAAGGAAAAAATAGGTTTATGGGTGTATATATGTATGTATGTATGATCTAGCTGAGGAATGGATGATGTACCTTTTGGACCACTCCAACTGCTGCTTGCAATGGAGACAAATGCTCATAGGGAAGCTGCTTCAGTCATAATACACAGATGATAGGCTTGAAGTGAAGTCTGTGCAACTATAATTCAATGAAAACAGCTACGTACAAGAAGAATGTCTTAAAGATACCTACTTCCTCTTTCATTTTCCATTTCGTTTGATTTCATTTTTACTAATTTAAAAACTCCGCCAACTATCTTCACTGAATCCTTACCTCTGCCAATGTTTATATTTAACTCACCAACCCTCGTTTTCACGGTTGCTACTACAAATTTAAAATGGGATTTGAATATAGCTGAGTTTGAGACTGATTAACGTGATTTCATAGATTACTAACGTTTCAAAAAACGAATGTGTGAATCAATTATCTATTTATGGTAACAGCAATCTGCAGGTAACCCATTTTGCTATCACTCTTGACTTTTGCAATGTAAACAGTCAGAAATGGAGGAAGAAATGCAAAAAGCATTACCTTTGCCGTGAGAAGCTCCCACAGGGCAATCCCAAAGCTAAAAACATCGGCTTTGTGATCATATTGTTTATGTTCAATAACCTTCCATTTGTGAAAGGGGTTTACAGGTTATAATTAATACGTTGGAGTGATGAAAGCAAGAAATATAAATGTTTATGGTAATCATGGAGATGTAGGTTTTGGTCATGTATGAGAAATGACTCAAATGAGACAGACCTCTGGAGCCATCCAACGGTAAGTTCCAGTTTCTGCAGTCATAATGCCAGATTGATTTTGTACTCTTGCTACCCCAAAATCAGCAACCTTGACTACCTGTTCGACGAAAACAGGCAGTAGAATCCTTACTAGGATGTTCTTGTAATCCCCAGTAGAAATGTGCCTATGCAAGCGAAACCTAAACAAATTTATAAGTAGAAGACACAAAGAGTAATCTGTTACCCCTTTATCATCCATTAAAAGATTAGCAGCTTTGAGGTCCCTATGTATGATATCATTCTGATGCAAATAGTTCATTCCTTCACAAACATCAATTGCTACTTTGAGCAGAGATGGAAGACTAAGCACAGCCTTCTGTATATGCAGAAACTCGTACAGACTTCCACCCGACATGTATTCTGAGATGAAAAAAATTATTCATGTAATTATTGTATTGGATTTCAGAATATACTATGCCCACGTATAATAAATTATAACATCAACTGATTACAAGAATTTACCTGTGACAATGTAGAGGCTTGGAGGTTTTGTACTGGCACCAACAAATTTGACAACATTCTTGTGACAAACTTTACTGCAAGATTCAAATTGGAAAAATAAAACCATTAGAGTTTTGATAATTAGCGTGCTTATTATATATTTTCATTCTGCAGAAAGACCTTCCCCAGGAGACAGTGAAGTGGAACTAATAATTTAACACAGAAAGAAAAGACGACTAATGCATCTTATCTCCTCTGTGCCATATTATGGTGAAAATTTTGATGGAACAAACCTCAGGATATGGACCTCTTGAGCAAACTCCCTTTGTATATTTTCATTCAGATTCTCGATCTTAAGGACTTTGATAGCCACATCTTGATTACAGAAAGCACCTTTGTACCTGTGACAACTTATCAGTAATTCAACATACACTAACTCTGGGAAATTGAAATTAATGCTATCAGTAATTCAACTCACAAATCAAAGAAAGATCCAGATGCGATTTTCCTTTCATATTTTAGACATCTTGCATCAATTTCCCAGGTAGCATTTCCACAGACAGGTGTATCCACATTGTTAGAGACAAAATTGATCCCGATTTGTTCTAGCTGTGCAGTTTGATTGCCAATTTCCTCCATCAAAGGCTGCTTCTGGATTTCCACCAAGAACATCTTAGTAAGGATGCTCATGCACTACCACAATCCAATAGGTGAGTGAAGGTACGCTAGCAACAATCAGTTTCCAATTAAGTACAGAAGGCTAAAACTAATCTGGAAGATTTAGAACCTTCATTAAATTAATATTACTCCACTTGTTTCATACTGCATTCATTTGAGTTGAAAATGAAAACTCTATCTCCATATATCCAAACATGTCGACGACCATATGTTTGCTGAGATGCATGCAGTTATAAGTGGCATGTATGGGGCCTACCTCAAGTTTCTGAATTTTCTTCGTCAGTACATGTTTAAGCTTCTCAGTCTCCTATAATTTCAACGTGGAAATTATTCAAGTAGCTTGTAATGAGAAAAAAAGATGAAATACTGTGCAAATGTTCAGGAGTACATTGTAATGAAGGAGACAAAGTTGAAGGATGCTATATGCCATTGTTCTGACACAATTCCTAAGATTATGCCAATGATTCAATGAACTCTCCCAGTTTGGTAAATATAAACCAAGAGAAAAAGAGAAAATTGATTGATCACTAATATATTACGAACAAAAACAAAAAAGAGAGAAAAAGAGAAAAACCACCTGAATATTCCATCCATCAACAACAAAAACATCCAATGAATAACCATCCAAGGTGGAAAAAGCATGTGCTTCTTGGATATTAAGCTCAGTCTCGGACAGCAAGGAAGTCAACTGTAAGGCATAATTGCAAGGATGGTGTGAAGGAAATGAAAGCTAAGGGGTTAATATAGTTTTTTACTTATACTGATTATGAAAGATGATTAAGCAAAAATATTGAAATGGAATCCTTAAGTTCGTGTCTTATTAAATATCTATGTAAGTATATATGTATATACTCTCAATAGGTTGTCAAGATGAATCAAAACAGAACAGAGATCAGGACATGTCGAGGTTTGAAGAACTACTTGATAACTAGTCTATTTTAGAAAATTAATTTAAGCACTCAGCACTCAGCACTCAGCAGTTGGAAGATATATGCTATGAGTGTAATTAAGTTAGTATGAAGCTTCTAATTCTCAGAAAAAGCAATGGAAATAGGGGGACACAAGCATGTCAGTCAGTAATATAAGACATTTTGTACAATATTACAAGATACAGAGAACATGGATATTTTACTGCTAACGTTAAAGCCAGGTACCTCACTTAGAAGTTTTGGCTTGTCTTTTGTTGATATTGTGATTTCATGCATTGGCCTGCCAATTTTATTAGGCAATCAGATAAAAAAAATTCTAGCAATCAAAATAATAAATAATAGTTATATCAGGAAATAATTAATAAAAAAAATAGTGATATCATTATTGAAGTTCTACCGGGAGTAATGGGTAAAGAATTTCAAATTGCTATCATTGGGTTGAACTTGCGAGTGGCTCGGTTCAAGAGCAAATTCAAAGTTAGACGAGGAACCAAAGGCTGGGGCAGGATGGATGCTGAAAAGTGAAAGCCATGAAAAGTAGTAGTTGTCAAGCTCCGATACATGTATATTTAAGACATTAATCAAACTGGCCGATATAGCGCATATAGGGAGGGAAATGACAAGGCCAACAAGTGACAATATTCAAATCATCATTCATGCCTCATGTTGCCTGGAATATCAGAATCCTGAGGACTGGCTTTTCTTTGTGAGTTTGAATGAAGAGAATTACTACAATTCACACCAGAAGCAGAACGAACCTGCACAAAACATATATTGCCAACATCTAGCAAGTCAATTGGCTATTGCAGTTGTACCACCAAAGTTCCCATTTCCTGCTCAAATCAACAAATTAATCCTCTAGATTCTACTGAAATCAAAACATGGCAATCTCCATGAGTTAAAAACTGCATCTAGTATCACTATTCACTACTTGTCACATAATTATGAATTACCTGTACTAAACGGACTTCAACAGCAGGTCTTGTAGCTGGAAATTGTGCCATATGCAGTAAGTTTTTGTGCATAATAACATCTTGAGCCCTCTCCACATTCATATCCAATGCATACCTATCATATAATTTGTATATTTTACTACTCCAGAAATTAAAACTGGAAATCCTACACAAAAATAAAATTCGCAATACGATTTCAAAACTGAAAACATATACCTTGTGGGAAGTCGATAGAAATGCGTCCAGAGCTCATCTTCAAAATCAGGAATCGCAGACTCTGGTACATTCAATTCCCTAAGTCGACTAAGAACCTCATTGTAAACTTGAACCTTCTGAATTTGCTTTCGACAGATGTTTGATCCTGAATTGTGAGCTCTGCTACTACAACTCTCTGTATCTCCCATACTCATCTTCTAATCATGAATCTCACTCACATTGCATTTATTTCGGTTCGTTTAAAACAGAGGAATGTTTACGGTTACGAGTAGGCGCAATGCGCACCCCGAGGGACACAACGTCGACGTGGACTTTGAAGTTTGAAGAATGCGTCATTACTTTGCTTGTGTCACCCCACTTTAATCTAAATCCCATTTTTATCATTGGTTGGAGAGAAATGGCAACGATAAATGCAAGAACGTATCATTTTTTTAAAAATACCAAACTTAAAAAATTTAAAATATAAATTATAATTTTTTTAAAAAATATTTGTGTAAAACATAGTTAAAAAGGAAAAGAACAATAATGATTTGGTGCAGAGATAAGTGAGCTACATCTATTAAATTTTTATTCTTAAAGTCGACATTGTTATAACAATTTTAACGATTTGATCTAGACTCGAATGAGATTAATTTTCGTCTAAACCGTCATACGAATAGGTAATAAAAAATCATGATTTAACAAAAAAAAATCTTTTAATTACAATTATATTTTTTAAATATTTTATATAATTTACAATATATAAATTTTATTAAGATAACCAGAAAAAGTTAACACACATATAATAGTACTAGGGGCTTAGCGTGCCAATATGCATGTAATGTTTGAATTGATTTAAAGTGAAAGATTACATAAAATTTTTATATTGATAAATGAGTAAATTTGGGACCAATTTGAAATTTCCTGATACATTTGGGACTAATTGAAAATTTTGACTTAATGAAAATAAACATGAATAATTATTTTTTTTTACATAAAAATGAACTTGAGGTAAAAATATTTTTATATATATATATATTTTATTATGAATTATATTTAAATTTAATTAATTTTATCCTGCCATATAATATAAGATAATATATACATAATAATCCATCGATAGCATCACCCAATATTTAAAACTTGGAAACAAGCCAGTGGGCGTCCCTTGTTTATGTCATTTCCCACAATAATCTATGCATTACTTCACAGTCAGATACAACTAGCATCATTTTATTTTTATTTTACAGCAATTGGATTTGCAATCATTCCTTGCTTCTTATTGAGGAATCACAAGATAAACTTGTGCTGCCCCAATTAATTTATACATTAATCATGGTGTCGCTATCCCTGTTTTCTTTTCATTCGTTCTTTCTTCCCTGTCATTTTCTTCTTTTTTCGTAACTAATCACCTTTTATGTAATTAGATTAATCACTACACGAAACAGAACAAGGTGCTGTTTCCCCTGTTCCATTAATCCTAATATCATATGCATGTGCATAGTGATTTGTGTATCATACTGTATATGTGCTTATCCATATCTTGGCACTGACAAGATATGCATGGTGATGAAAGAAAGCATTTTCAATCCTTTCGTAGAATTGGATAATTTTCTCACGTCACAAATAAGTTTAAATTATATTTTAGCAAAAATGTTTAAGAAAATAAAATGAAATCATGTAGTCTCATCGTAATAATATATATATATATATTTGTCTTTGAATATTTTTAAAAAATAGGATTTAGTTTTTGAATTTCTTTGATCTTCATATAAATTTTGATGATTTAGTCCCTTAAATATTTTATGTAAGGAATATTTGTTAAAAAAATTGAGGGACCAAAATATATATTTTTAATATTCAAAGACTAAATTATATATTTTGGGACTAATTCAAAGATTAAAAAACAAATTTACTCTAATAAAAATACTTCTCCAACACATTTGCTTTGTCTATGTGACCAATAAGTTACTGAGTAGGCCCTCCCAGAGTGCATGCAGCTTCCAACAACACAATATGCTCCACCTTAATTATCATTACTATGACTATAGACATAAAGTCACAAAAGGTCAAGACTACACAAGAATGTATTAAAAATTTAAAATAGTGCACTACTAGTCATTGAGCAAAACCAAAGTCAAAGAACACATCAAATCACAAGAGGAATTGGGTATAGATAATGATAATTTTAAGATTCATTAGTGACCATCATGTCACAACGTTAATTAAATCACTAGTCATGTGAGTCTTACAATTAAAGTTATATAACAGTCTAACAAATTAACTTTTAAGAATATTAGAATCTGAACTTTGGAGAATTATGAGATTCTTAAAAGCATTCAAACTTCATATCTCTCAACAATTAGCTTATAAATACCCTTCTCAACTACTTTCATCAAGCTTTGCTTTCTAATCATTCTATCGTAAGAGGGTCATTTTTATGAAACATTCTTTGTAGACATCTAGCAACAATTTTCATCGTTTGAACTAGATAAATAAGGGTGTGTTTGGATTATAAGTACGTAATGAAATGATGATTTTATGTAATGAAATGATAATGAGACAATTATGTAATGAAAATGTAATGAAAATAGTGTTTGGATTAGTTTGAGATGTAATGAAAAAAATAGGATGTGAAATTATGAAAAAGGGTATGTAATGATTGTGGTTGGTTGAAATAGTTATATGGGTTTTTTTAAATTGTATAGGAGTAAAATTGATAATTGATAATGGAATGAGATAGAAATAAAAAAAAAATGATATTTTGACTTTTTGGTTGTGGTGGTTATGAAATGAAATGGTAATGAAATTGTCTTGGAAATTTGTGCTAAATGTGAATATTTGTAATGAAGGTTGGAGTAGTTTTATGTAATGAAATGAAAGGACCAAAATGTAAATAACATGGAAATTTTAAAAACCTTCTATTTGGTCTATGATTTTATATCGATTCAACGAATCGGTCCTTATGAAGTGAAATGTGTGTCTCGGCCCGTAAAAAATTACATTCATCGACCATTGGGTCTCTCTCTTAATTTTAATGACAAAAAAATAAATTCAGGGACCAAAATAGAATAATCTTTACAAATTCATGGACCAAATAATTTATCTTCAACTAACAACAAATTATTATTCATAATTTGATAAATAGTTTCAACTTTCAACAGCATACTATATATTAAAAAATAAGATAATTATTTGAAAAAAAAATAATTTATTTGAAAGATTATTGTTTTTCAATTTTATTTTAAAAATTTTATACTACAAAAAATATTACCCATATATATAATAGAGAAGGGACCAAAATTTATGTTTCCATTCGGGCTATCCGTGTAAGGGTCTAAAGACTAATCTCATTTGGGTTACAGAGACGAAATGGTTGAGCCCTCCCAATAATGTCGACTCAAGGGATCAAACTTGAGTCCTCTCACTTAGGGGATAGCTCGACAACCACTACACAAAACACTTGTTGGTCAAAAATTGTATATTTTGATTACTCACGTATTGACTTGTTAAGTTGATATAATTCCAAGGATTAAAATAATTTTTTAATTAAATAATATAAATTTATTATATAATATATTTATAAAATAAAAAATATTTATATATTATTTTATTATTATATTATATATATATAGACACTCATGCGTGTAATATATATATATATATATAGATGTGAGAGAGATTAAAAAAAAAGATAAAAGAATAATAATAATAAATGATGAATAGAGAGAGAAAGTTGTAAGTGTAATAAAGGAGGGTATTAAAAATTACTATTTTGCCAAATAACTTTTTTATATTTGTATTAGAGTATAGGTAATTATAGGTATTTGAATAGGGGTATGTTAGTAATTGGGATGAAAAATGTAATGAAATGATGTTGTAATGAAATAATATTTTTGTAATGAGTTTGTAATTAGTAAACAAACAACTTTGTTGTACTATAATTCAAGTTATGTATTGAAAATGGAGATAATGAGTTTGTATTGGTTTTATAACCATTTCCCAAACACACCCTAAACTTGTTAATCCATAATAATTTATCACCGTCTATGAGCATCAAGCCACGATGGCATGATTTAAATTTGTTGCTTGAACAAAATTTCGTTAATATATTTTATAATATATTATAAATTATTTGGCATGATTAGTCTTTGACCTGTCGGGTTGAAGGATATATACTTTGAAAAACTAAAAAAAAAATCATTAATATATTCTTTCCGTCAAATCTATGACATTTATAAAACAACAAATTTCTAGTTATTTTGAATTTTGTGATAATCTTTTACTAGTGGAATAACCCTATAACTTTAAATTATTATATATTTAATAAGTATATTAATAAATGATAAATGTTATAGATATAAATGATAAATGTTGTTAAATAATAAGTATATTAATCAAGCTTTAACTAGTGTAAATCTTATAACAACAAATTTCGTAGATTTACACTCTATTGACGCAAGAAAATTAAGCTTATAGTTATATATATTGCAATCTTATGGAAGAGAATTAAAATTACGTAAGATACACTTCTATATATATATGGCATTGAGTTCAATATATCATCAACTATAGGCGAAGCTAATGTTGTTTTCAAACTTATTTACATTAGTATATATAAAAAAAATTTAAATTCAAAATTAGAATAAAAAAATAAATCGATTATTTATAATCAATTATTTATTTTATTGGGATATAGATATTTTTAGAAAACTTCGCTAAAAATAATTAGTCCGGTTTCAAATTTGAATAATTTAAAGAGATTAGTAATAAAATATAATTTTTTAAATCTGAAAAAACAATAATAGTTGTTTCTACTTTAAATTTGGATAATTTCAACATATTCTAAAAGATATAGGAATGTTTAAATCTCAACAAAATTTAAAAATTTTATCTCAATTAATATAATTATTTGATTTTTTTCTATCTTAAACTTTAAATACTGTGAGATTTGTATCTTAAAAGATATGACTGTTAAGATCTCAACATATTTTTTTTTGATAAAAAACAATTTGTATTTTATTTTATTTGATAACATGAAAGTGTCAAATTGGAGGCACGTGGTTTCCTCCGTTAGCAAATAAGGTCCCAGGTGTATTTTCCATCCAAAATAACGGAGTTAGATTGGAATGAATTTTAAGGTGGACTGTTTTGTGAATTGAGCGTTTTTTATTAAAACAAATTAAAAAAAAAAGAGGTTATTTTGCAATTTGAACCAAAATGCAAAATAATAAACCAAAACCCAGATTTGTTGAACACAACACCACACTTTTTCTGATATGCGATCGGGGAAGCAATCCAAGAGTTGCAAAAGGTTTAGTGGTGAAGAAAGCTGGTGGTGTGGGAATGATTTTAGCGAATGGGCTTTTCTAACGGAGAAGGTCTTGTTGGTGATGCTCTCATGCTCATCTTCTTATTGCTTGTGCCGTTGGTGCTAACGAAGGAGACGTCATTAAAGCATATATCGCATCTTCTGCAAATCCCACTGCCACTATTGATTTCAAAGGCACTGTACTCGGAATCAAACTCGCACAAGTCGTGGCTTCGTTTTCCGCCAGAGGACCCAATGGGTTAAACCCAGAGATTCTCAAGCCCGATTTAATCGCTCCAGGAGTGAACATTCTCGCTGCTTGGACCGATGCTGTTAGTCCCACTGGGTTTGATTCCGATTCCAGAACAGAGTTCAACATCTTATCAGGTACTTCAATGGCTTGCCCTCATGTAAGTGGCGCGGCGGCGTTGTTGAAATCCGCGCATCCCGATTGGAGTCCGGCGGCTATAAGATCGACGATGATGACAACTGCGAATCTTGTCGATAATCGAAATCAAATCATGATCGATGAAGCAACCGGAAAATCCTCAACGTCGTACGATTTCGTATCGCCGCCGCGGCCGAGGAAGAGAAACCCAAGATTTCCCAAGAAGCTCCCAAAATTGCAAATGAGATTCAGATGCCCCCAAAATTGCAAGCAGAAGGTCGATTTCACCGCAAGATTGACAAACCCTCCCGAAGACCCTCCTTCTCTTTCAACCTCCGTCCCACCGTTGCTGCCTATAGCCACCGCCGACGATGTGACATCGTACCAGAGAAATGACGTCGAAGACGCGATGGTGTTGTGTTCAACAAATCTGGGTTTTGGTTTATTATTTTGCATTTTTGTTCAAATTGCAAAATAATCCTTTTTTTAGTTTGTAAAACACTCAAATCTCAAAATAGTCCATCTTAAAATTTATTCTAACCTAACTCTGTTAAATTGGATGGAAAATACCACTTGGGACATTATTTGCTAACGGAGGAAACCACGTACTCCCAATTTGACACTTTTTAAATCACAGGGACCTTATCTGAAAATGAACTAAACTACAGAGTCTTTTGTGTAATTTACTCAAAAAAATATCAATAGTCAATATGGTATAGAGAAGTAATGGCAAAAAAAAAAAAAAGAATACTATAGAGACTAGAATGTTCCTTCAAATAAATCAGCCACAAAAATCTAAAAATAATTGAAAAAAAATCTATACATATCAATTATTAATTATGCTAAAACGTATTGGTAGTTCCTTCAAAGAAGTCTGTTCAGATTTCCAAAAACGTTTATTTTAATATTCGTTTTTTCAATAATCATCCATAATCTTATTTACCACTACCCATCCTTCAAATTCTATTAGACCATTCTGGGCTTCCTTCAATGGTTCATTTGCTTTAATTATGGAGCCCTCATCATAATCCTCATTACCATCTTCATCATCTATGAAGCTCTCATCGTAATCCTCATTACCATCATCATCATTTATGAAGCCCTCCTCATAATCCTCATTACCATTACCATCATCATCATCATCTACGAAGACCTCATAATCCGCATTAGCATCATCATCATCTATGAAGCCCTCCTCATAATCCTCATTACCATCATCATCATCATCTATGAAGCCCTCATCATAATCCTCATCATTACCATCATCATCATCTATGAAGCCCTCCTCATAATCCTCATTAGCATCATCATTATCTATGAAGCCCTCGCCATAATCCTCATTACCATCAACATCATCTATGAAGCCCTCCTCATAATCCTTATTAGCATCATCATCATCTATGAAGCCCTCCTCATAATCCTCATTACCATCATCATCATCTATGAAGCCCACCTCATAATCCTCATTGCCATCATCATCATCTATGAAGCCCTCGTCATAATCCTCATTACCATCATCATCATCGTCATCTATAAAGCCCTCCTCATAATCCTCATTATCATCATCATCATCTATGAAGCCCTCGTCATAATCCTCATCATTACCATCATCATCATCATCTATGAAGCCCTCCTCGTAATCCTCATTAGCATCATCATTATCGATGAAGCCCTCGCCATAATCCTCATTACCATCAACATCATCTATGAAGCCCTCCTCATAATCCTTATTAGCATCATCATCATCTATGAAGCCCTCCTCATAATCCTCATTACCATCATCATCATCTACTTTTCCCCAATCATCACGCTTGATTTCCTGAACAAAATCACCAATTTAATTAGGGCTACATCTACTTGCATTTATGTTCATATAATTGAAAGGTCAAGTTAAAGGGAGAAAAAGAAAAGGAAGAAAAATTTCAAATACCTCACACAGTCTAAGCCCGGTAAACAAATTAAAGAATTCATTAAAATTCTTCAACGACGAGGAATATGGCATCGGAAATTGGTACATTAACACGGCCATATACGAGCGAAGACCAATGACATAGAGCCCTAAAGATACGAACTCCATACCCTTGTTCGTTGTAAGCACAGCGCCAATCCACGACAAGACGATTGTCACATACAAAGGCCAGTACAACAATATCGTCTGAAAAATCATCAAGGAAAAAAAAAATCAAATCACAAAATAATTAAAAATTAACCTATGTGGGTAGGATTCTGAATTTGATACTCATATAACATACCTGTAAAATGGACTGATTGAATTTAACAATGACTGAAAGCCAAATCGAATTACGTGGTCCCTGATAATAAGGTCTAGATAGATTAATTTGGTGAGGAATTTCGCAAAGGACATTTAAGTGAAAAAATAATTAAATTACCTTGCAGAATATCTTTAAGTCCCAAAAGGGCTCTGTGTTCCAAAGTATCAACTGATACAAATTGACAATATTTGCGAGGATCATGTAGCCGACGGCATGAGATATTCCTTTGTTGGTGGTGGGTGTTGAAAAACTGGCTATGCACAAGGCCGAAGTCAAGAGGCTCGAAACAATGTTCTAGGAATTAAACCAAGGAAATCAAAACGTCACATAGGGTTCGATCATCTTTACTCAAAAGTCAAAACGATATTATACTGACAAATTAGTGGAAATCAAAAAGCTCATCTCTACAATTACAGATAGGAGGGTTCGATCAACAGTGATAAACCCTATAAATATGAAAATAATCAACATTCAAAGAATGCAAAAAGTCTATAGTGAAATTTGAGGAGAGTACCTTAGCTTCCATTGTGAACGTAGTAGTCAATCGTTGAATGAAAGCAACATCGAGCAGGGCGTATATATAAGAGTAGCCGAGTAGGTGTTTTGACTTTGGTACGAGTTTATTCCAGTCTTGTATTTTTCGTATAGTAAATAGGGTCCAGGCTTGAAAGTTGAAATCTCTTTAATATCTATATACTGATTTGGATATTATATATGGTGGTATATCCGAATCAGGATATATACCAAAAACAAAAGATATTAGTTTAAACTAATATATATAGATATATGATATAATAATCCTTTAATTTAAATTTAAATTTCAAATCAGAAAATAATTTTTTTTACTTCATTATTAATTAATGACTTTAAAATAAACATAATTTGACATTACACATATATTTATTTTATTTGTATACTATTGAGATGTAATTTATATTTGGAAAAAAAAAAGAGATATAATTTATATAATATTTTGATTGAATTTTAATAAATATTTGAAACTTTAATTAATATTAAGAGACAAATAAATTAGTCTAACATTAACTTTAATTTTTTATTTCCCCTTTTCTCACGATCTTGTTAGTGGCTTTATTTTATAATTTTTTTGTAGAAAAAAAGGACGCCATTTTATATGCCTTTATTTTAAATTTAAAATCATAAATAAATTATAAAATTATTTAAAAGAATATATTATTTTATTATTTTTACAATGACATAATAAATCTTAAAATAATGAAGATCAATTAACTTCTCAATTACTCTACTTCCAAAAACTATTTGATTTTATTGAGTTAATTTATTATTTTTTATATTATGTATTTGAAGAAATAAACTGCTAAAACCTAAAATATAGCAAAACTCTTTAATTTTATTTTTAAGATCTTACCCTCTCTAACCGGGACCTGGGAAATGAAAGAGACATTACATAGACGTTTCCGAGAAAACAGAACAAATGGAAGATATTTTTCGGAGGAAAAAAAAACAACACACTGGCTGGCAAGTTATTGATTAACTAGGTTTTGGCCGGGGTCATTAATTATCTGGTTCAGATGAGGCAATTATGGGTTCAAGGTTACCTGCAAGACAATGAACGCACAGGTGGCTCTGCGATTCACCTCCGATGCTTAAGTTAGTAAGGGTTATGCAAGGTTATAAAAACCGGACCGGACATTCAACCGGTCGAGATAGGGGTTCAAGGTTCAATGGTTCAACCGAGATCCAACCGGGGTCGGACCGTTAGCAAATAAATAAATTAAAAATGATAAAAAAAAGCTTAAAAATGATAAAATTCTAATTCCAATAATATAGATATAGTCAATTTTCATAATATTCATCAATATAATGTCATCAAATGAAATTTTATGATCACTATCTCTATCAAATTTTGGTTCATAATCAACATTATCTAATATTTTACCCATAACTATTGAGACACATTATAAATGAAAAATCACATTATAAACGGTTCAACCGGTTTACCACCGGTTTAGTCCGATTTTCCCGGTTCTTGAGCGGTTCTTTGGCTGGCCGATTCTGAGAGTGACTCGGACCGGCCTGGTGCCAGGTTCACGGTCCAACCGGCTGGTCCGGTTTTCATAACCATGGGGTTATGAGCTCGATAATCTCAATTGACTGAGTAGATAGCGTACTTTTTTCCAGTGTGAAGGGTTAACCTTTTATACTGGCTGAGGGTGATCTAGCGTGATCTCGCCATAAATGCATGAATGCTTAATTGTGATCTTGGCTGATTTAATTGTGATCCTTGGCTCCCATGTAATTTCCTTTTCTGTGAAAGGTGCCTTAATGGCTAAGGCGTTATCGAGGGAAAGGATCTCTGGGTGATTTGCCTTAGGGCGTTCATGCCTATGTGACCCATCTGGTGAGTTCGTAACCTGCTGGATCAAGGACATGCTCTGCCATTTGGGTCTCCTAATTATTAGGCCTATTATCATTAATTATAAGGATTTATCTAACATCAGTTCACACTTCATTTTGGATTTATGGTTAAGTCTTAAAAGTGAAAACACTCCTCAAACTTTGTTCCATCTAAAATCATCTTCTCCGAATCTTGAGTTTGCACTTGGATTTAAGATTCACTGGGTGATTAATTAAACCTGATCCCAATTTATGTTATGACTCAATAAGTCATCATCGCTAATGAATGATTAGATTAAACAAAGGGATTCCATAACTAAAATCCAGAATAAAGTCAACATAACACAGAATTCCATCCCCAAAATAGATTTCTAATACTTAAGTGAAATATTGAGATACTTGCGAGCTGCACTTTTGAGTCTCACTAAGCTTCATTTTTTCCTTGTACTCCCTCAATTCTCTCTTGTATCTTTCCTTGTCTCTCAAGCCAATGTTCTGGTAAACCTGCATGCCACAACAAAACCACAAAAAAACACATGAATCAACATATATAATAGCAATTTAATTTTAGAGAAAACATATTATTTGGTCCTGATTTTGTCCCAAAATTAAAATTTAGTCCTTAATTTAGAAATATACTTTCTAACCTCTAATTTTTTTTTTTTACAAACATTTGTTATTTAGTCCCTATAATATCAACGGGTACTAAATAGTTTATGTTCATAGAAAAAACAGGACCCAAAAATGTATTTCTAATTATGAGATAAGTTTAAGAACTAAAATAAATTTAATTACAATCTAAACTACTCATCAGTCATTGGTTGATCAATAATTTTCAAATTACCATTCTCTCCTCTGGGCTAAGGCTGCTCCAAGACTGGCCAATCATTTTTGTGAACTCTCTTTCTCTGTTTGGATACAAGGATTTGAGCTTGTAATGCTTCTCAGCAAAGAAGAAATTATAGCCACTCCTGTTTGGCTTTGGATAATTAGGATCCCACCTTCTTTTGTTTCGCCTTCTCCTTCCCAAACGCCTACTACTATTACTTTTGGCGTCTTTGTATGCTACAATCGCATTCTCACTATTACATTCTGAAACTGTAGCACCATTATTATCTGATTGCTTATGCTTTGGATGGTAAAGCACGCCTCTTAGAACTTCTGAACCCACTTTCACAGCCACCAAATACCCACATTCGAATTTCCCCTCGATCGTCCCGTTTACTTCAGAACACGATGTATCTACACACATGACATAATTACACATTAATTAATTAACTAACCCCACCATTATTAAACATTCGCTTAATTGTTTTGGGAACTAGCGCTATAAGTAGAGTTTGAACTATGTTGCCAGATAAAGAAAATTGGTTGACAATATTCAAGTGTAATCTCGGTGGTTTCTTAATAATTTAGTAAATCTACTTTTCACCCCTTAAATTTCTGCTAAAATTTCGACTTAATCCTTAAATATTGAAAATGTGTCTTAGTCCTTATATTATGAAGTTTGATCTTGTCCGAAAGTTATTTTTTATTTTTTTTTTATCCTCAAATGTTCACATTTGTTAAAAGACCAAACTTTATCCAAATGAAACTTCCCTTTAAGAACCAGAAAAACTTTATGACCTTTTTTTTAAACTAAATAGTCAGCATGGATAAATAATTCAGAGACCAAAAATATATATTTTCAAATGTAGTAGTTTTGTCATTAATTCAACAATAAGTTTTCTAGTTACTTGAGAACGTACCTTCTTCATTGTGGGTTTGGGAATGATCAGGACACTCGTTTATCCGTTTGGGAGAATATTCCACAATTGCTAATTCAGGCCTCCATGTCTGATTGCTGACAGAAAATGCAGCTACAATAGACAATAACGTTGGCCTCAGATCATAATTCATACATTGCCAAGCAAAATAAATTATCATTATTATATATAAATATATATATGATATGATATGACTAACTTACCTACAGATGGAGTGTACATTGGACCTCGAACCTTAAAGAAGTGAACTTGTTCGTAATGGTAAAGAAGACTTAAGTAGTGTTTTCTGAGTACAAAGGAAGCACTTGTTGTGGTGGGAGAGAATTTGAACACATTCCCAACTTCTCTCCATTTTTTCTCTGCCACCACCTGCACTTTCAAATATTTCCCTCCACTTACTTCAATCTTTTTATTTCTCTTTGCTGCTAATAATCAATAATAATATATTTAATTTGATAATTCATTATACGGATATTTAGGGAGTGAGGGAGCCCCACCTTCTCATAACCACTCCTTCTCGTAACCTCCACGTAAAGAACGTGCAAATCCAGTTCCTTCCCTCCAATCACAGGAATCCTGAATCACATCACGATAAGGCCAAATAAATAAATAATAATAATAATAACAGTTCAGATTGAAAATAAAAATCTCTTGGGGGAAAAAAAATAGAAAAAAAAATGTAATGAAAGTAAAGGAGGTAGCTTACATGAACTTGGTACCCATAAGAAAGTGAAAGCGTCTGAGAGTGTCCCAAAATAGAGAGGGGTTGAGAACGACGTCGTCGTGGGAAGCAAGTGGTGGAGGGTAATGCTTCCCTTCCAACTCCTTTGTGTCCACCGGCGACATCATCGGTGAGATTCGCCGGCCGGCGGCGAGAAATGAAACAAAGGGGTATTAATGAATAATGATAATAATGAATGAAGGAAAAGTAAGTGTGAAATGAAGAGAAATGAAGGGAAGGTTATGAGTTAAGGAAGGAGGGAGAGAGAAGGAAAAGGACAGATGAAAAGATTTTAAATGTAATGAGTGTAAAAGAAGGGATGATAATACCGAGATAAGATAGCAATTAAGGAAAGGGGAGTGAAGTCTGACCAAAGACGAGAAAGAATTAAAGAAGATAGATAGATAGATAGTATAGTTTGGGCCGCGTGGGGTTAACGGTTACGCAGAATTGGCATTTTCTGGCATTTGTTGCAACAATGGCTTTTCTTTGTGTATTGTGTGAGGAGAGAGTACTGAGAAGCAGGCTTGCAAGCAAAAAGTCCTAACCCTTATTAATTTGATTGCAGGCTATGTTCATAATTACACGCATCCTCTCTCTTATACTCTGACATCTCTCGTTTCTCTTTCTCTTTCTCTCTCTATGTATGTATGTCTATTATGTCTTCCCTCCCTCCAAACGTTGACATGCACTTGCCTTTCTGGCTTCTGCTCTTTCTGTCCCATAAACGTATCTTAACGTACATCAAATGCTAGCTATTTGTACTACAATTTATAGCCTGCATCTGACTTCACTGTGCTACAATTCTACTAACCCAACCCCAACCCTTTCTTTTCTTCCGCCATAACTATCCAAAATCTGGACTCCACGAATATACTACTACCACACTACTTCACATTATTTGTCCACCACATCATGTTTATCTTTATATTTATATTATTAGTCAAATTAAATGTGTGTTTCAATGAAAACGTTAGTATTTTTTTAGACTATTCTGTAAGTTATCTATGATATAAAAAAAAGAAATATTTTTCTAGGATATTGAATTTTATTGAATGCGTTTTTGGGTTAAAATATATTAAAATAGTATATTATGAAGGAATTCTCGTGCGTGGGTCCGTGTGCAGAGAGTTTTAAGTGACGATTCTCGTGTGTTGTGGGCCAGCTCTATCCATCGAAAAATGTATTCGTCCATTCATGTATAACCTGGACTGGGTGGTCTGACATTGCTGACGTGGCCAATGTCCTCCTTTTGGTGGACAGTGGGCTACATACTCATATATACATTTTTTGGCAACACATACTCATATATACATACACATAGCCTTATAGTATACCTAGGCCGCATCATCCACTGGGTTTGGCCCATATCTCTTATTTAAAAGGCCCAATTTTAGATTGGGCCTTTCGAATGTCGAAAAGCCCAGTTCACTCAATCATGTTAGGGTCAAGTTATAAATTTGGTCCTATATCTTTTTCTGAGTTTTCAATTTAGTCCTGTATTTTTTTTATTGCACTTTTGGTCCCATATTTTTGCAAAAGTTTCTAATTTGGTTCCATATCAATAGTAATCTCATATCTTTTGGTCAAGTTGTAAAATTGGTTTCATATCTTTACATTTTTTTTACAAATATAGGGGATCATTTCTATACCTTACTTAAAGATATAAGATAATTCTGCAAATAATCTAAAAATATGAGATCAAGTTTGCATTAGCCTTACTAGATTATTAATCCAGAGTCAACGTAGAATTGATTAATTGAACAACCAAACAGAAAAAATTAGTCGAGATAACCAAAAGATGGATTAAAAGTTAGGTGGGACTGATATTTTTTTTTTATTTTGTGTTAATTTATACAAAAAAGAATGGGAAGTGCGTTGTGTTGTGGTGATTGGATGATAGGTTTGAGTGTGAAACGAAGAGGAGAAAGAAGGGATAAGAAGGGCGTCACTTTCAAGGCTCCCGCAAGCGTCGTGGCAATGAATTTCATTATTATTATGGGGTGGAGTGGCCATTAAAGTCGCTTGCTTTCGAGTATTTTATTATTAACTGTCGTTTACTTCATCACCATCTGTCAATGTCTACCTAAACGGTGTTTGATAATCCTTATCTGCACCCCCACTATATTTAACCTCCCGTCTACTCTATTACAAACGGTGTTTGATAATCCTATCAAATCTGGTCCACGTGGCCGCTCAACTCACCGTTGATCTTCTAGTGATCTTTTTTTAAACGCAATGCCGCTAGACAGTAGACAAAAAAATTCAAGTTCTACAACCGACGATGTGTATTGTATGTATTTTTTTTTTTTTTTGAGTTAGTCTATCCTACTGAGTTGTTTTGGGGGCACAAGATCCTATATGACATATGAAAAGATTTATAATTTAATACCAAAAAATAAGAAAAATTAAATTTTTTAACAAGTCAAAACTATATATGAAGGCATATAACTAACTAGAGGCTTTGCGTGTCCTAACAGGCACGCAAATATGTACGTAAAATAAATGAGGGACTAAATCGTTAACTCAGTAAAAAAGAAGGGATAAAATAATAATTTTTCTCTTATTATTAATTTTGTACTATAGTTTCAAATTGTGGACGACCACAAAGTGGTGGAGCCATATAATATAAGATTATAATTTATATACTCGGTGGGTTGGCACAAGTGGTTAAGAATTCGGGAAAAAAGCCTTTGTCTCGTTATGGGCAAGGGTTCAAATCCTCTTGAAGCCACTTAATTTCACTTGGTGGGCACCCCTCCCTAGGGAGATCTCCTGGCGCCTAAGGGCTAGTTGAGTAACTGTTCTAGATTAAACTACTTGCAATTTAGGCCTACGCAATAATCATTTGGGTTGGGTCTCTGTTGGCCTCTGGTGTTCTGCCCGCTTTTTTATAGTAGAAAAGAACGATACATAGAGAGAAAAAAAAACAGAAGTTAGACCGAACAATAGAGGAGTTATAGTCCTCCAAATTCACAAATATAAATATATTATATTATATTATTAAAATATTTAAAATCTTGTTTTTCTAATTTTTTTTTTAAACAAAAAAAATACAGGTTAGATAAGATACAAATTGAATACATTCTTATCTCTATACTCAAACTCCTTTTGTTTTTTGAAAAAAAGGATAATTGATAAATAGAAATATTTTAATCATCATTGATTAGTTAAATATTACTATATAAGATAACTTAAATAAAACTCCTTTTTCTCTAGTAAATGGAGTGGGATGAAGATTCTAGCCTTGTGACGTCGTTGATCATAATAGGCTTTGATAATTGGCCAATAGAAAAGTCTCCTTGTGTAAGTAAAAGATAAATTAATAGCATAGCATAATATTTTGATTGGGTTACAAAAAATTGATAGTTAGTTTTATCACTTTATGGAGAAGGCCAAGGGGAGGGCATGTGTGAGAGTAAAACAACGAAAGTTTCGTTAGTGAATCAAACAAGAGCAGGACTATAGAATTACCTCAAACGTAGGTTATCACTAATCTGTCTTGTATTGAGGTCATGCGGATAAGTCCTGTGTCCTCTACTTATTGCACTATGCACTATGGTGTATATATGGACCCCCCC
>QANZ01004973.1:121843-150782 GCA_003254925.1 Chamaecrista fasciculata
GTGGACGGCGGCGCCGGCCACCGTGGACGGCGGTGGTGGGTGGCGGCGCCGGCAGTCTTGTGGTGGTTGTGGGAAGGGCATTTTTGTCATTTTTTTCTATATCTATTTTACTTTCCCTCCCCTACCTTTTTATACCAAACACTTTCAATCTTTATCTACTTTACATTCCCTCAACTACTTTTCCTTTCCCTCACAATTTTTCCCTTGTAAAACCCTTTCCTTTACATACCCCCAACCTTACCAAACGGACCCGAAGTGAAACTGCTCGATAAACTAGAGGTGATTAAGATCCAAGGCCATGACAGACGAGGTGCCCAAATTGTGAGAATAATTGGCAAACTATTCCCAGGTAATATATTTGTTATTACTTTGATTTCGCTGATCAATTATTTATCTATCTATAGTTGCACACACATATAGAATCGAATTGAATATATATATATGGATGAATTATTGCAGGTGGGGTAAGCAGCGAGGGGTTGAAGAAATATTTGGAGGAGAAGATATTGCCAAAGATAGAGGAAAAGGCATGGTCAATAGTGTATATACATACAGGAGTTGAAAGAGGCCAAAACTTCCCTGGAATCTCCACCCTTAGATCTATCTACGATGCCATACCTCATAACGTCAAGCTCAATTTGGTGGCTCTGTATTTTCTACACCCTGGTCTACAAGCCAAGCTCTTTTTCGCCACATTCGGTCGTTTCCTTTTCAGTGCAGGGTAATTAATTAATTAATCACTAATATAATCACTCATTAATCCTTGTGTTTGTATATTGTATAGTGAAGTATAATTATCAATTTATCATGATCTGGGTGTACTAATTGTTGTTTTGGATTTGAAGGTTGTACTGGAAACTCAAGTATGTGAATAGAGTGGAGTTTCTGTGGGAGCACGTGAAGAGGGGTGAGATGGAAATACCAGATTTTGTGTATGAACATGATGAGGAGCTAGAATATCGACCCATGATGGATTTTGGGATAGAGAGTGATTTCCCTCAGTACTATGCTTCACCTATGATGGAAGCCTCCGTCACTCTCAAAGGTTTTGTTTTTGTCCGTGCAAAGTTCCATTCCTTCTTTCTGCTGGAGTGCACATCTACACTGGACAAGGAATTTCTGCTCGACAATGGCCCGTGGGTGGTAGATAACCGCCTTGCAGTCCTTAGACGTTGGCATTCCGGAATGATTATTGAACAAATCAATTTCGACACTATTGATATCTGGTTCAGGTTTACAAGCATCCCAATGGAGTTGGTGTGTCACAGTATGGGCTGGTTTTTGGGGGATCTTATTGGCACTGCTGTTGCCGTTGACATCAAAGACCCCCAGTACCCGTCACTCGATAGTATGGCGGCAATTCGTGTGAAGGTTACTATCGATCCTTCTATGCCTATTCCAACTGGCGCCTTCATCTCTACCCATAATGAGCGTGCGAAATGGATCCCCTGTGTGCCGGAGCGTGTCTACCGCCTCTGCCAGCAGTGTGGGATGATTGGCCATACTGCAAATGTTTGTACTAAGGACAGGGATCAAGTCATTGCCGCTGTCCATGCCCAACAGCAAGCCATCATTAACAAACTTGGTGTTCACATAGCAATACAGCCAAGTTTTCCGATGTTCACTTGTCCTCCATTGTTGACAGAGTATGAAACCTATCGTTCTACGACAAAAGTGGACTTCATTAGTGAAGTTCCTGAAGTGGTATATTTAGTCTCTGACATTACCAACTTGGGTATGCCTTCAAATATAGTCAGTGCAGATCTTCCACCTGATGATAATGACGGCAATGATGATGATTTTGACGGGAATGATCGGGATGACAACATGGACCATGATGGCCCACACTACTCCCCCTTGGGAGAAAATGATGGTGATGCTGGTGGGGGGTCCAACCTTCAAGATTCCTCTGCTACCCCCACGATGCAGGTTGGAGATTCTTCCAGCTTCTACTCCTCGTCCTTTGACAGGGTTGACTCTGTTTTTGCAGCCCCTGTTACGTCCTCTGGCCATGCTCCCGTTATGTTCACTCTCTTCTCTTCGGAATGTTTAGGTGGTCATCTCCCTGTTGGCATGAACTATGGCGCTGTTACCCCTATGATGCTGACCGGTGTTCCGCAATCTGACTGGGAGGTGGCCCATCTGCTTCTGACATCTGCAGAATTTTGGGGAATGCTGCAGGGTATTCCTTTTGCCATGCTTTTGGGACCACTTGCACCACCACTGTCTACTACCCACTTGGAGATTCTTTTCCCTTTTTGGCATGAAGTTTTTTTCTCAATCCTTATGCAATTCCTACATCTTGCTGTTACTGTCGCCTTTCCGTGTGCTTTTGCTGACCTGGCATCTACCTTTGCCTTATTTGAGCGGATGGAAGCGACCCCACCTATTGAGACTCTACCTGTGATCTCTTTTCATCGCCTGTCGGAGTGGGTTGCCTTCTCACCACTTATCAAGCTTCTCTATGCCGATCAGAGTATCAGTTGGTCAGATGTCCGTTTCTCCTCAAAGTCTTGCTCCTTTCTTTACTCTTGGGCCACTGCTGGTATCCACCACAGTACTGCATTTGGACTTCTTATTTTGGTTACTCCGGAGGCGAAAATTGCCTGGGATTTCTGTTCGGTGAAGCCATCCTGCACATCCTTTTTCTTCTGGTGTGATGGAGTTTTCTGTTTCATCCCAGCGGCCTGTGGACCTTTCTTAATCTCTCCCCTCAATTGGTTCTTTACCTTCTCACTTTGGAAGTCGGTCGTTCAGCATCGTCTTCTCGGCTCACGTATCTCTGACGGCTTCCCTGTCTCCTTTGTCTGGATCTCACCAACTGTGCACAAGTTACTCAAACGGAAACGTGTTCTTGATTTTATCTCGGCATGCTCTACCAAAAAACGTGCCACCTATTCTCGTTCCTTGGTCCCCGCCTCGACGAAGGCTTCCTTTGATTGGGGACTCACGGGGTCTCCAAACCCGCCGGCGACGGCTGTTCTGCATAGGTTCCGAGTGGCTGACCTGCATCAGCCACTCCGACAGCCATGACGTTCTTGTGTTGGAACTGTCGGGGAATCCGGGCAGCCCCGACTAAGAGAAGGCTTCGGAAATTAGTTGCATATCATAAACCCCTTCTCATGTTCCTCAGTGAAACTCTCTGCCCTGAACAGTTTGCTTCTCAGATGGCTGATAGTTTAGGTTTCTCTTCTTCTTTTGTCTTTAACCCTGAAGGTCATAAGGGTGGGCTTCTTTTGGCTTGGTGCAAGCCTCTGTCTGTTCGTATTTTGGATGCTTGCCCCTTCTGGATTCATGCCGCTGTCTCTGATCCATCTGTTGGTTCCTTTGCTATCACTTTTGTCTATGGTCATCCGGTATTGCATCTCCGCCATGTACTTTGGGACTTTATTCGTGATACCGCTGCCTCTTTGCAGTTACCATGGCTCCTCGCTGGTGATTTCAATCAAGTTTGTTGGCCTGAGGACAAGTTGAGCAAATCCGTCGCCCTCCCGGGTGCTGACGCTCTCATCCAACTCGTCCAGGACTGTGCATTACTGGAAGTTCCCATCCGTGGTCAACGTTTCACTTGGACCAACGGGCGTTGCAACGAGGAGGCTGTTTGGGAGAAGATTGACCGTGTCTTCTGCTCCTTGTCTTGGTGTAACTTCTTTCCGCAGTCTCATGTATGCACTTTTCCGATAGCGGCCTCTGATCATGCCCCGCTTGTTATCTTTATATCCCCTTCTACTCCTGCTCGTCGCAGGCCTTTTCGTTTTGAAGCCATGTGGCTCCATGATAATGCATGTAATGATGTTGTGATTAATGCATGGAATGATGGAAGTTTATTTTTGTCGCCGTCTCATAATATTTGCTTCATGCTTACCAGAATTGAACTAAAGCTTAAAAAATGGAATAAGGAGACTTTTGGGCAGGTTGATTATCATGTCAAGCACTTGGAAAAACAACTATCTCACATCCAAGATGATATCTCACGACAGGTAGCATTTAGCAGCAACTGGTTCACGTTGAGTTCCACAGAAAATCATCTTCGACAGGAGTTAAATAAATGGTATGACCGTCAGGAAATTTTCTGGGCCCAAAAAGCCCGTCAAATGTGGTTGCGTAATGGCGAACGAAATACGGCCTATTTCCATCAAGTGGTGCGCAAGCGGCGCCTTCAGAATTCTATTCTTCGAATGAAGGATGCCACCGGGCACTGGTTGGATGATTATGAGGCCATCGAAAGGCATGCACTAGGTTACTTCAAAAAGATTTACAATGCTGATGATTTTGAGGCGTCCTCAGAAGATATCTCTTGTTGGCTTAACGATTTACAGCTTCCTTCCTTACCTCCTGCCTTTCAAAATACCTGCCTGCTTCCCCCATCCAGGGATGAAGTTCAGACGGCGGTCTTTCAATTGAAAGCCTTCAAGGCCCCTGGTCCGGATGGTTTTCCTCCGGGTTTTTTCCACCACTTCTGGGATACATGTAAGGACAATATCTTTGAGTTGGTCAGTGCTGTTTTCTCGAGGACCTGCGAGCTTGGCCCCACCAATTTCACCCAGATCGTTCTCATCCCCAAACGTGAGGACGCTTCGGCTATGCCTGACTTTCGCCCTATCAGTTTATGTAATACTGTGTACAAGATTGTCTCTAAGATCATTGTTAATCGTCTTCAGCCAGTGATGGATGATCTTATCTCTCCAAATCAAAATGCTTTTATTAAAGGGCGGCTTATCTCGGATAATATCTTCTTAGCATCTGAGCTGATGACATATATCCACAAGACACGTTCTACGAAGTCTTATTGGGGTGCCGCCAAGCTGGACCTGGCTAAGGCTTACGATAGGTTGGCCTGGCCCTTTATCCGTCAGGTTCTGGAAAAGATTGGTTGTCCGCCAGTGTTTGTCGATATTATTATGGATTGTATCTCGTCAGTGACGTACAATTTAATGCTTAATGGGCATTGTGTTGACTCCTTCCGTCCTTCCCGAGGTCTTAGGCAGGGTGATCCTCTCTCACCTTATATTTTTATTATTGCCATGAATGCTCTGTCTGCAGCATTGCACCTTGCTGAATATAATGGGGAATTGGAAGGAGTTCAATTTGCTCGTAGAGGGCCTAAGGTGACGCATCTCATGTATGCTGATGATATTGTTGTGTTCTTCAAAGTTTCTCAAGATGCTGCCGAGACCATTAAAGTTACTCTGGACAATTTCTTTAAAGTCTCTGGTCTGGCCCTAAATCATTCCAAATCGTCGGTGGTGTTCAGTCCAAATACCCCCACTGTCCTCAAGGAGGAGTGCAATAATCTTCTGGGATGCCGTCCCTCGCTTACGCTCGGGAAATATTTGGGGGTCTTTGTTGATGATCACAAGGAACAACGTCGGAATTTCTTGGCACTACTGGCCAAGATTGAAAAGCGCCTTGCAGGATGGAAATCTCGTCTGTTATCTCAAGCCAGTCGACTTGTTCTTATTAAATCAGTCTTGGCTGCCGATCCTGTCTATCCCCTCTCATCCTTCCTCGCCCCGAAGCACGTCACGGTGAAGATTGATAGTCACATGACCAATTTCTTTTGGGGATTTAGTAATGGGGTCTCGCGCATGCATTTAACTCAGGCATGCTGGCTTTTCACGCCAAAGCAGCTTGGAGGGCTTGGTTGTCGGCGTACTGCACTCGTTAATCAAGCTCTCCTTGCAAAGCACTCCTGGCGTTTGCTCACTCGTCCTGCGGCCCTGGCTTCCCGTTGGATTCAGTCTAAATACCTGCTCCCTGGTGCGGATCTCCGGTTCCGGTCTACATCTCAGGACTCGCCCATCTGGAAGGGGATTGCTCGGGCCTCCAGTATCATTCGGGATCACTTCCGCTGGAAAATCGGTAATGGTCTCCGCGTTGACATCACTAGTCCTGCTTGGGCGGCTCCTTGGGACGGTGCCCCGGGATGGTTCAAAGTTGCTGACCTCATTGATCCGGAATCAGGCTCTTGGCATTGGTCCCGTATAAATGATATTTATACTGACCGCGATATCCAAAGAATTCGCTTTGCCCTCCCTCCTTGCCCGGATCGGCCTGATTCCCCTGTCTGGACTGTTGTTGCCTCTGACACCTATTCGGCTGCTGAGGGCTTTCGTCTCCTCCAGAAGTCTACGCTGTCAGTCTCTGGTAACCAGGTTTTTATCTCTGTCTTTCCCTGGAAGGATTTCTGGCGAGTGAAGGTGCAGCCTAGGCTATTACTCCTGGTCTGGCGTGTCCTTCATAATGCCATTCCTGCCCTTTCTGTGTTGCGCTCTCATCATCTGGCCATTAGTGGTGACTGCCCGTTTTGTGGACTGGCTGATGAATCGGTGGATCATGCCCTCCTCCATTGCCCGTTTGCTAGGGCGGTATGGTTCTCCTCCAGGTTTGGTTTCCTTGTTGACTCTGCCAGGTTTGGTTCTGTTCGCGCTTGGATTCTCTTCTGGTGTAATGCTTGGAGAAGAAATGAAGCTGCTCTGCAGGATACTTGGATCTCGGTGATTTGTACTATTAACGCTTTATGGTCTTTTCGTAATTCTGTTTTTTGGGGTCGGACTCGTTGTCAGCCGTCTGTATCATGTGTCAATCGTCTTAGTCTCAAGCTTGCACATGATACGGACCTGGCAGTTGTCCTTGATCCGTACCTCCAGGTTGGTTCTACATCCTAGAGGTTAGGTCCTGTTTCTATCGTTTTTTCTATCGTTTTTCCCTTTGTTGTATCAAAAAAAAAAANAAAAAAAAAAAAAAAAAAAAAAAAAAAAGTTAGTTACATATTCTTGTCTTTTTCTTCTTTTTTGTTAATCACGGTCAACTTAAACCAGGGATCAAATATCTTTTTTTGCCGTTGTATCAAAGAATGCTTTTGAACCAGGGATCAAATATCTTTTTTTGCCGTTGTATCAAAAACATTCTGGAATAAATATCATAGATTCAACAAAAACTCGTGAGTTGCATTAATAAAGAAAAATGTTATATTTATTTTTTAACAATCAAATAGTATTTTTTGTTAAAAATTTATTTGTACGAGATGCAGAGATTACTGAATTTATTTGTCTTTATGCCATCTATAACTACAGTGATATTTATAAACTCATTCAAGTATCAAATAGCTCATGATTGAGAAACTTGCATATAAAATCGTTGAATTACTTCGAACTCTCAGAAAGCAATTAATTTGATGTAAGATTGTTATATACAGCCTAACATTCATATACCTATTTTCATTTTGCTTTCGTCCTTTCTTTACTTTCCTTCTCTAGTAATGTATATCTCATGTAATTAGCAAAGAATAATATGCAGTCAAAAAGATTAACATGTAGAATAATACCTGTTGAAGCATCTTTCAGCAAAAGAAAAGTAAATACATCGTTAATTAAGAGCGTGTTCCTTTCATATTTACAATCTACATACGCATCTACACTTATTGATTCCTTTTAATTTTGGAGTCAAAGTTTGTTCCTGTGAAGATGACGATCATCCACGCATCAGTCACTTCTTGAATATTTGTGAGACTTATACAAGTGTTTATTTTTCTCTTGATCAATGACGTCAACATTTACTTGATGCGGTAATGTGTGTTCCTGTCAGAATTCAGATATATCTGATTTACTAAATCCCACCAAAACTATATCAGATTTTGCAGAGTGATTTATAAAACCAAAGCAATATCGAAGAAATTTTATCTCACGTGACACCCTCTTCTTGAAATAAACATGGTATTTAATATACAGTGTTTGCTCCCAATTCTGTTCTTTATTTCCACTCCCTCTAATACCAAAATTTTGTGTTTCCTTAGCAAATACATACATAATTTATATATACAGCATCAACAAATCAATAAATTGACCTTGCTTTAAACGCTAGGACACCTTTCTTTTTTCAAATAGAGACTAAAATCATTCAAGTCAAATAGAACCATAAGGGCCACAATACTCTCCTATTGAGTATTCAAAGCAGCTATACTATCAAGTTTTGAACTCAATACTTAGTTTAAGTTAAATCTACTCTTTAACCAATTAACCCATTCCTTTGGTGATTGCTGGAGCACTGTTTAACATAAGGTAGGACTCAAAGTAGCCAATAGCCCAATACCAGTCAAATTTCTATTGCTACAAGAAGGACCGTTTTTCGTAGGAAAGAGTCTAAACAGTGATGTAACCAAATTAATCAAAATATTCATGCTTGAACCGATGGTTGAAACTTGAAACTTATCATATAAATGCATACACTATACAACAAAGCAAGCTGCCCAGCAGCAGATGTGAATTTATCAACACAAACAACACAACTCTAGTAACATAATAACATTTCCACACGAACATGTACTTACATCCATAGAGAATCTCACAGATCCCAGAATTGACATGGATTTGGTGAAATCCAAATGGGTGGTGGCCAACCCAACAGAGAATATACATTTGGTGGATAACATGGTAACGGCTCAATGCTTCGATCGCATAATCTGTAGATGCCTAAATCATATCTCCCATAAGCACCATCATAGTTAGACTCTGAATAATCATCAGTGAAATAGATGCAATCCCCTGAACATCCAGGAAAATCAGAAGCAGCCAACGAAAGCGAAGAATTCTCCCCTAAGAACAACATCTGATTGCCCAAACTTTCTATTTTCTGCCATTGGGAATCACTCCAATTCATCTTGAAAACATTGAAACCCACTGTCCTGTACACCAAATTCGAACCATCCCCTACATCCTCTAACTCATGCTCAAGATGCCGAGTGATTAACAATAAATCATTCCCTGAAAACACCACATAATGCATATCACCTTGACATTCTCCTGTCGTTTCAATAATCTTAACCCTAGGCGCAAAACGACCCTGAACATCCAAAACAGCAACGATTCCTCCTTTTTTCACCGCATAAAATTTTTCATCATGATATACAACATCTTCCCAGCAAAATTGCGCTTCACCTATGAGAGTCCAGGAATCATCATCGTGTCTACAGAAGGCTAAATTAGTGTGACCTAGAATAGCCAAAGCGGCGAATCGATTACCTTGCGATGATGGGCCCGATGATAAAACGACCTTTCTCAAGAAAGAATTGCGCATCTGCCTGAGATTGCGGGTGTACAAGTAACCATGAGAATTCCTAATCATGTATTCCCGACCAATATCGGAGAAATTGAAGCTGACGACATTGGGGAAAGCGTGAAGCGGAGGAAGATGAAGCTTGGCTCGTGTGAGTGGGTTTAGGAGGAGAATGTCAGGGGTGTCATCGAGAAACACGAGCCATCCGTGAGACGAGCCGCATAGGCGTCTGCGATGAGAGGCTTGAGGAAAATTAAGGAGGTGAGTTCGGTGGTTCGAGAGGTTGAAGAAGGCTCGGCGAGAATGGTGGGTGGGGATCTGAGATTGGGGAAGCATGAGCCATGGAAGTTGTGGAGGCAGATTTTGAGGCTTCTCGGGAACAGAGGATCGCCATATCCTACACACAGCTCGGAATCGTATGTAATCTGCATAATCACTCAATTTTCTGCAAATTGAATCTATGATTTCCGTCGGCAATTCAACCCACTCCACCACCATTTTTGTTTCCTGGATCTTTTGGGAATTGGAGGACGAGCTCAATTTTAACTCATCGGGTCAATGACTCAAAATCATAGTCTTTACTTTTTGCTAATAATGTAATAAATTTCGTCCGATATTGTTTTCTCAGTTTCTAATTTAATTATGTATTTTTTTTTCAATTTAGTCTCAAAAATTATATTTCTTTTGTTTTACATTTGAAAACAATGAATTTAAAGTTATCAGTTGCTTGTATACTTTTCTATTCGGTTAAAACTTTTGAAAAACCAAAATTAAATCGAATATGAAAAAACAAAATTAAATCGAATTAAAAAGTGAACTAGCAGTCTTATAGTCAAACAAGTTAGTAATATATATATATAATTATGATATATGTTACTCTAACGAGATGTTTGATACACAGATTGAAAAAATAGTCCCGATATTATGACTTTCGCATTAGATTAATCTCGCGTTTGGTATACGAATTGGAAAATTAGTTCCGGGAATATTGTATTCTCAGAAATAGTGTAATTTCCTAAAATAACTATTTTTTAATCTCATCCCAGGGGTGGGATTAGTCTAATCCCATGACACGTGATTATTTTTTTCATCCAAAATAACTTTATTACCCTTAATTAATTTCCCCGAATTAATTCTTTCTCTACAAACCCTTCTCACTTTTCATCTTTGTCATTCTACAACTCTCTGCCGCCTTGAAGTGCAGAAAAAATTTATCAAGTTTGCCACTTTTCATCTCTTTTTGCTGATATATATGACATTGCTTTTGTATGCTTACACACACACATATATATATGACATTGCTTTTCATCTCTTTTATCAATATGCATGTAACGTTTGAATTAATTTAAAGTTGAAGATTATATTAAATTTTTATATTGATAAAAGAGTAAGTTTGGGACCAATTTGAGAAATTATAAAATATTTAGGACCAATTTGAAATTACCTCATATGGGGGATAGTGAGTGGGGAGAGAGTGGTGGCATTTTTAATTTTTAATTATTTTTTGCATTTTTTTAATTCATTTATTTTTTTAAAGAAGTGGGGAGAGTGAGTGGGAGAGAGTGGGTGATTCTTTTTTTTTAATTTTTTAATTCACTATTTTTGACCAACCATAAGGGGTGGAGCCATATAATATAGTATAGATATAGATATATACTAGGGGCTTTGCGTGCATAAATTAAGGACTAAATCGTTGCTTAATAAAAAGGAAGGGACCAAATAATAAGATTCCTCTTATTTTAATTACATGTAATATTTTTTTCTTATTATAGGTGGGAGGACAACCACAAAGCTCCTCCCGCATATAATATAAGATAGATATATTCTTGTATGCTTACACACACACACATATATATATATAATATTTCTTTCGTAGCTTTCATTGCCATTTTTAATTATGATATAATTATTTCTTTATGATATAGTATTTTTCTTATAAATTGTTTTTGAAGAATTTCTACATATAATATCAAAGTATTTTTCTTATAAATTGTTTTTGAAGAATTTCTTATAACATTGTCAGGAATATCAAAGTTTAACTAAACACAAGATTGTAACATTCTTGAGAATATTGCAAAATAATCATAGGATTATTTTAACTCATCCAAACAGACATTGTTATAATCCCGAGAATGAAAATATAACCTGTGTACCAAATGTTTGTTTTCAACTAAGTTGTCATTCTTGATCAAAACAGTCATGGATTTTGAAAGTTTGTTTGAGACCAAAATGTTTTAATTGGGCTAAAAAACGACTCATCAACAATAATTGATAATTTTGAATTTATTGTATTTGAACTATATATATATAACCAACTTTGTTAGTTTAACCGGCAACTCACTTTTTGAACTCGATTTCACCTTATTTGTTAACAACTTCAAATAAATAAAGAAAACACTTATAAAAAACAACTCCTAACTCTAGAGTAGTCACATTCAAATTTAAAATAAGATATGTGTGACTGTAATTGAGACCAAAGTGAATCACTATTAAAACTTATAAAATCAATTTGGACATTCTAAAATATAAAGGACCAAAGTAGAATATGAGATAAAGATATAGGATTAATTTGAAGATTTGACCTTTTCTATCAAATTTGAATTTAGCTATTTTATTAAAATCTTATTGAATTTACTTTCACTTTATATTAGTAAAAAATAAATGAAAATTTTAATAAAAGATATTTTAAACACAAAATAGAAAAATTCAAAGAAATTTCAATACTTTTTAAGATTAATAAGAGTTCTTTATAAAATAAAGAATGTAATTAATTTTTTAAAATTTTGATCGCAAAATTAAAGGTTAAAAAATTTTGTTACTTTTTAAAATTAAGATTTAAGAGGGTTCTTTAGATAATAATTAACTTTTAGAGAAATTTGGTATATTTTAATTTTTTTTATAAACTAAATAAGACTTAACGGACCACGGCGAGTATGTCCATAATGAGTATTGGGCCAGATGTAAAGGCCCATGAACGATGGGTCAAGCGTTTTTTGCTGATATGGACGAGTTCAATTGGATTTCCCGCCGGTGATAAAGGACCGCCGTGAAAATCATTGTCATAGTTACGCGCCCAATTCAACGAGTACTGCTGCCTTACTTGCCAAGCTAAAACTAGAGAGAGAGAGAATGTGAAATCTCCATCTCGAACCCTATGACCTTCATTCAGTAATCGCTTGAGAGATGATGACATTTGGAAATGGAATTTCTTCATCTCTGACAGCTAAGACGCGCTTTAATTGTCAACGTTCATCATCAAAATACGATTATCTCTCATCCCAAAGGTCGATTCCTTTTCGCAACTTCTTTTTAAATATTCTCTCCTTTTTGCTATCACATGGCCAGAACTGCGTGATTCCCAGGTTAGTGGATGGTGAGGAATTTTCGACTTTTCTCTCTACTTATTGTCCCCATACCTTCCTCGCAAACTCACGCTGCAATTGCAAACGTCAACTCACACTGGTACGTTTCTCATATTGACCTTGAAATTTTCGTAACTCCATGCTTTCCTATGTTTTATCATGAGCCTTCACTGTTAGCTTTTGGGATGTTATTTCTTCTACTCTACGATCAAATACGATCACCAGCTTCACTAGTTCACTGTTAATTGGCATCAAGAACCTGAAATTCCTTCTTGTCTTACACTCTGTAATTGTAATATTGACCACTGATGCAGGTTACTGAATTGGTGTCGAATTTGTTGATCCAGTACTTTTCCTGCATTTGAGTTGATATGGGCTATCTAAAAAACGTAAGCAAAGAAAATTCTGTTCTTTTTTTTTTTTTTCTATTTTTCCTCCGTAATATTAATATTTTTCTGTTGACGGACAGGGATTCGATCAAACTAGTCAACAAAATGATCCTGGTATATGGTGTTTTGTTTTTCAATATTTTTGGTGTATCATATAATTGATAGCTGATTTAGAATTGAAACTTCCACAAGACATATACAACATTGTTATCAAAAGTATCTACTTAACTATTGTATAAGAAATGTTAATTTGAATAAGCAACAGTGGGTTTTCTGATGTTTCACTTACTGATTTCTTGACTTATATGACCAGTCGCAATTATACGAGATGGAAAGGAAATCCTGTTTCAGGTAAACTTCTAATGTCTCAAATGTCTGCTTACTTACTTACCGACCCATAAGCAGAGAAGTTTACATGGCAAGGTTGTGAGTTTAGTTATCACACTGTACATGCTCACTTTTTTAACGCACGCATAACACTAATAATAATAATAATAATAATGTTCTGCAGGCATTCAACTGGGAGTCTCACAAACATGATTGGTGGAAGAATTTGGAAAGAAAAGTTCCCGACATAGCAAAAGCTGGATTTACTTCAGCATGGCTGCCACCAGCTACTCATTCGTTTTCACCTGAAGGTTAGAAGAATTAGACGTTAAAAATTAATGGTCTTCAAGTGATGTCTTATCTTTTAACAATTCTGACCGGGACAATATGAATATGTGATAGATCTTTCTTGTCATTTCCCTCTCTTCTGCAGGTTACACTCCACAGAATCTTTATTCTCTCAATAGCTCATATGGTTCTGAGCATCAGTTAAAAGCTTTGCTTCAGAAGATGAAACAATACAAGGTAAGAGCAATGGCTGACATAGTAATCAATCATCGTGTTGGGACAACCCAAGGACATGGAGGGATGTATAATCGTTATGATGGAATTCCATTATCATGGGATGAACGTGCTGTGACATCATGTACTGGTGGTCTGGTAAGATAATTTTTTAGTGGACATTTTCAACTAATTCCATTCTGCAACATGCTTTTTCCTTCGATGAATCTATATGTTTTGGTTATAGGGTAATCGAAGCACAGGGTCCAATTTCCCCGGGTTTCCAAACATTGATCATACCCAAGATTTTGTGAGAAAGGACATCATTGGATGGCTCCGATGGCTACGCAATAATGTTGGATTTCAGGATTTTCGTTTTGATTTTGCTAGAGGGTAAAATTTCTTATCCCTTTGGAACATTAGATTTTTACTTTGTTATTTTTCATAAGCAATTCACTAATAATCTGTGAAATATTTAGTTATTCACCAAAATTTGTGAGAGAATATATTGAAGCATCGAAGCCAGCATTCTCTGTTGGGGAGTACTGGGATTCTTGCAACTATCGTGGTTGTGTTCTGGACTATAACCAAGGTTAGTGTATATCCTCAGTTGTCAAAGACATTAGAGCTATGTTTGCAGAAGTCTAGTTTATTAAAGATGTGAGGGGAAAGAATCTTCCCTGAATTTTATTTTCACAAACTGTCCCTGGAGAGAGATTTGTGTTGGAAGTTTAGGTAAAATCAGAAACTATACCTATCTGGTATGAAAATTCCATTTCAGAATTTATTGAAGAAACATTAAGTAAGAGAACAAAAGGATCAGAAGAAAGTTAAGTATTAGTGAGGTTCGAAGGTACAAGAACCAAATTGTTGATCTCTTTAGAAGTTGTTTTGTCTGCTTAATAGTTCTACTTTGAAACTGTTTACTTGTCTCCCAATTATTCTTTGACCTTAATTATTAATAATAATGAAGAAATTTAAATTACTGAGAGTTGGATGAATTTTATGACCACTTGTTGAAGTTCAATGTTTCTTTGTAATTTCATGGACCCTAATCTTAAAACTTAGCATTTGGCTTACTTTTTAGCATATGATATTGTGAAACTTGAAAGCCACATATTATATTATCTTCATGTACTTACTCACCTGCAGATAGCCACAGGCAACGGATAATCAATTGGATTGATGGCACGGGTCAACTTGCAACCGCATTTGACTTCACAACAAAAGGAATTCTCCAGGTGTTTTCAGCACTTAAACAGATTAAATTAATTTGTGAATATATGAGCATCATGTTTGTCATTTTTCTTTTCATCCACGGTATAGAGAACAAGAATTAGCTTTTTGAACACGACAGTTAAATCTTCCCATCCTCAGAGAGAAGCTTGTTCAACTTTACTTTGATTTTCATCTTTACCATTATGAGTTAACTAATAATGTGCTTTGTTGTGTAGGAAGCTGTCAAAGGAGATTTCTGGCGTCTACGTGATCCTCAAGGAAAGCCACCAGGTGTCATGGGATGGTGGCCATCAAGGGCTGTGACATTCCTAGATAACCATGATACAGGCTCAACACAGGTACTGAATTTCACTATTGACAAAATGAACTTCACTGTTTATTTTTCTCTATAACTGTTACATAGTTTAATTTAATTATGCATGTCGGCTGCTATTTAACCACAAAAAGAAGGATGATGGTTGCTAATTTATAAAATTGTAATGTCTTTCTATATTTGATAAGAATTTTGAAAATATGCTCTTGTTTTACTCTGGTTGCAGGCTCATTGGCCCTTTCCCTCAAATAATATCATGGAGGTACTTTTTTTGCTTTTTTGGGGGGACACTTATTGACTGTTTATCTTCCATTATGTTTCCTACAGTGCCATTGCATAATTTTCCTTTTCAGGTTGAAATTGAAATGATATACTATCTTTATGCTTACTTTGACTTTTCTGCAGGGATATGCTTACATATTGACTCATCCAGGGATGCCAACAGTTTTCTACGATCACTTTTACGATTGGGGTAACTCCATTCGTGAGCAGATAGTGAAGTTGGTAATGTACCGCCAGAAGTACACAATTATTGCATTGGACATTAAACAAAGAATAAGACTGATGCAACATAATTACTAACAATTTATATTATTTATAAATTTTGAGTGCAGATTGATATCCGGAAGCGTCAAAAAATTCACAGTAGGTCATCTGTGAGGATTTTGGATGCCAGACAAAACCTTTACTCAGCAATCATCGGTGAGAAAGTATGCATGAAGATTGGAGATGCTTCATGGTGCCCTTCTGGGAGGGAATGGACCCTCGCAACTAGTGGACATAGATATGCAGTATGGCACAAATAATTCTACTTTAGAGTTTAGAGTAGACTACCCTTTATAGTTTATACCCTATCCTCCATTATTACCATTTACTCTACTTTCTTGATGTTACTGAGTGGGGGAATACACATCTTCCTCTTCCTCAGCTCATGGGCCTACCTTCCATGTCACAAATAATAATAAAAACAATAATGTTAGCAGGATTAGATTAGAGTTAGAGCAGCAATTTCAGTCATGTATCTTTTCCTAATAATTGATAAAAAGAAAAAAACTTGCCGAGTTTCTAATAAAAAAAGAAATGAAAAGAATAAATGCGTTAAACACCTATGTTAACTAATGGGGAGCTCATTGTAATCAGATACATTATACGCGTTGAGATAGGATTAATTATAATAAAGCTTCAGAGATTGGGTGGATAGCTAAAAAAACACCGTTGGTTACACACAATTAAAGCCGAAGTTGGAGAAAAATGGTTCTGCGTCCGTTGTTCAATATGAGCCTGTCAGATTCTAAATACAAGTGATAGCACCATGATAAGTAACAACTGCAAATCTCTTCTGACTCTAATTTCTGAATGATAAATTAAAGCAGAGCCGTGTCTAGAATTCATCTGCCATCATTTTGGCATGTGTTAAAGAGAGACCAATATGGTGTCAAATGGGATATGATTATTATTATTGTTGATGTTATTGGCCAATGTGGGATATTATTATTTGCAGTGAAGGGTTTGGATAATAGTGGAAACTTGAAGTGCAATGATCAGTGGATTGTGTAGAGGTTCGAAGTATTGGGAGTATAGATTGATAATAATGAGTGTCACTTGCATGGCACATATGCGTACAAAGGATTTGATATGTTTCTTTTTTTAATGTGGCCACTGAGATTTGCGCTGCACTCTCAAATGACCATAGATAGAAACAGAGAGAAGAAAGAAGAGAGAGAGAGAGGAGAGTCACATGAGGCTGAAGCTGGAAAGAGAGTCTCACCCACCACATCAACATCAAATACATGGTCATAGACCTCATCATTTCTGCCTTGAAACCTAAAGTCTTCAAATTTCAAAGACAGGGTTTCTTCAATAGAGAGAATAGAGATCCCAACACTGCAAGAATTTCTTCGACGTTCTTGTGTTGGTTATCTGTGCCAAACATCTCGTACTTTTCTCGCAGACACTCACATGATATACTTAATGTCAATATCAATCATATATATCTCCATTCTCATAGATAGATAATAGCCAAAGCCTGATTTTCCTATCTTCACCGAATCTTTCTTCTCTTCCCACTTTTGATACGTTTGTGTCATCCATCATATTCTCTTCTTATTTTATTTTATTTTTTTCTGTTATGTTTTGTAAAATAATTAATTAGATGAAATTATAACACCTCTGGTGATACCATTTACAATACTTCTATTCAATAAATTATAACACCTCTGATGGGATAAGATGTTAGTTTAAGTACTAATCAGTTTGGTATCACTTAAAATTTATAAAAAAAAATTGAATTTAATATCTTGTAAATACAGTTTATCAATAAGAGATTAAATTACTTAAATTACTAAGAGATTAAATTACTCATCATAATCAAGTACAAAACATGAGTTGATTCCAAATTAATAGAGACAAAATTCTTAATATTAGATAAATAAGAAAATATAACAAGCAATTTAATATTACTTAAATAAAGACTTAAATTCATAACATTGTGAATAAAATTAGTTCAATCTCTCACTATAATCAACTTTTGAAACTGGGTGAATTACTACTACACATTTTCCCAGCAACGCGTCTTCTGTTCTGTGCTTGCTTTCTGCATCCCTTGTGGCTCTTTCATAGCCTTAACTCTCAATCCAGCTTCTTCAAGCTGATGGCTTCACCATCATTTTCAAGTCTTTTGTACCATACTTATATATACGGCCGGTAATTAGTAATTAGTTAGCAAATAATTCTAATAAATACAACGCACTTCCAATTGCATGGGATGTGATTCACAACACCAGATGTGACTGCTCTTGATCGAGGACCGTACTCAAGATTTTATACAAAAACTGAAAGAATTAATCGATGATCTGATTCCATGTTGCTAAAATAATTTTGTAAATATATATATATATAATCCTCTGGGTTCTCATCAATGTTAAACATTATTTAACTTAGTTTGGTGCATAGTATAGCCAATCCTAGATTACGACAAATACATAATGGAAAATTGAGTCCGAAGTCCAAAGTGGTAGTGATTGTGTTGGTATAATTCACCTGCACCAACCAGCAAGTATGATGGGCAATCCTCTATTATTATTATTATTATTATTATTATTATTATTATTATTATTATTATTATTATTATTATTATAAAAAAGGAAAAAAATATGGAATTTCATCATGTTTGGAGCTACGTGAGCAGCTCAGCTCAGCTCCACTTGGAGAGGAATGGCTTATAATCATGAACTATGGTGGATTCCTCTGTATCGAGTTCTGCAAATTGACTAAAAGTCTTCCCTCTAGTTAATGTCAATTCAATTGTCAAGTGTTTTCAAATATACATTCAGTGATTACACTAGCAGTATTCAATTCATTATGAATGAGGCCTTCATATATATATATATATTTGAAAGAAATGGATCAGCTCAATTATGTTTGTTAAAGTTTTTTTTAGATGTATTGACTAATAATTTATTTGTTGACTTTCAAATTAAATCAATGGCGTGGATGAAATAATGCAGCCACTGTACTGTAGCTGAACTACTCTCGTTTTTTAGAGGTGTATTGTAGTAATATATATATATATAAGGTCAAAATTTCAAATTGGTCCCAAATATATGGGACAAATTTGAAATTAGTTTTAATTATTTCATATTGATCTTACATGTTTTTATAATTTATTAACTTGGTTTCAAACTTAATTTTGAGTTTTGAGACACGGTTTAACCTTATTTTTTAATGATCTTAACTGAGTAAAGAAAAAACTCTTCAAGAATTAACATATAGTTTCACACTCATCGCATTCAGACTTAAAATAAGATAAATATGACCAATTTCACTTGTTTAATCATAAAATGCACTTGCAAAACGTGATTTAACCTCATTTGTTGACAACTTTAATTAAATGGAGAAAGTACTCGTAAAAACTAATTATGTAACTCTGAATTTGTCGCATTTAAATATGAAACGAGAGAGATATGATTAGTTTAGAATCAATTTAAAAAATTATAAAAATATATAAGACGAATTTGAATTGAATACTGCTAGTGGAGTTTATGAACAAGTTAAAATTTATTGGTCAAATGGTCATTTTGGTCCTAAATGTATCTCTTAATGTTCATTTTGGTCCATTATGTTTCAAAATGTTCAAATTGATCCTAAATGTTGGCAAAATGTTTCATTTTGGTCCTAAATATTGGTAAAATATTTCATTTTGATCGCAAATTATTGAATTTGTTCATATTTATCTTGTCTCTCATTTTAAGTTCAAAAAACTCGTTAAGAGGAACTCGTGGCTCTAAATTCCTCGCAATCGAATTTGAAACGAGAGAGAAATAATCAACTTATTTATTTTTATGATTGATTTGACTTTATTTGCTGACAACTCCAATTAGATAGAGAAAGTATTCTCTGATAACAATAAATAACTATAAACTCATGTTTAATTTGAATTTGAATTTGAAACAAACTATATTCAATAGTGGACCAAAATGAAACATTTTGTCAATATTTAAGATCAATTTGAATAATTTAAAATATAATGGACCAAAATGAACATTACGACATGTATTTAGATCCAAAATAACCCTTTAATCAAATATATTTCATATATTTGGGATCAATTTAAGATTTTGATCAACATATAATATTATATATGAATGCATATTACCATATGAAACTTTTGTGCAGGGTTTCAAAAAAGAAAGTTAAAAGGTAAAAATCCTTTTAGTTTTACTTTTTATCCACGGCCTTTTTGCTTTCTTTTATGGTACAGGCAACCCCACTGAGTCACAAGTCACAAGTGTTTATTAAGTGAGTGGCTAGTTGGCGAATAGAAACATATACATATATATATATATATATGTATATATGTATGTATATATATAATGATGAGTCCCCACCATTAATTGCACCACCCTGAAAGCTTTTTCCAAAAAGGAAGCGAAAGAAGAATAAAATGTTGAGGCTTATGCTGCATCGAGCACAGGGAACAAAGCGCATAAACTTTTCCCAAAGCCTGAATTAGGTTAGGAGGAAGATCATATGGCACACAAGTTTTTCTTTTCTTTTCTCAATCTCATCCTTCCACTCCACTCCTTTTCAAATTAAACTACTTTTTTCTTTTAGTACTCTCTACTCTCTACACTCTAGCAGCCTCTATTTACTCAACTCTTTAGTCTTTAGCTAGCCAGGTCAATCTCAAACCAAATCACATTCAATATTCAATTACATCATGACCCCTACATCAAGAATCCAATTTTAATAAATGGTTGGTCAAAGAGGTGTATATTCTAATTTATATCTGGTTGATACTTATGTTATAACACCTCGTAAATAACGATTAGTGTTTATTCAAATTATAAAACGGATCAATAAGAGATGCCTTATGATCATCATATTAAAGAAAAAAAGAGAAAAAAATTAGATAATTTCCTTTTGTTTTTGTTATAATATTTATCTATCTCTTCTATAATTAATTATGTAAAAGTGTGTATTTAATATTATCTATGATCTATTATGATTAGAGAACCTATTAGTAAATATACAAGAAATCTAATCTAAGTTTAATACATAAAAGAAATTTAAATCAATTATATAAAAATGTATATTTAATATTATCTCTTATTTATCATACACAAAATTTTTAACGCTTTCAATATATATTTATCAAAGAACTTTTTAATAAAGATATAAAAAATCTAATTTAAGTTTGTCCGATAAAAGAAATCCAGATTTAAAATAAAAATCATCCAATATTAATGAAGCAGCTGCTTATACATTATACTTATGTACCTTACTTTTTAACCTACATTCCTTAATCCGTAGCAATACAAATACATGCAAGTTTGGTCTTAACAATTGATGATGTTAGACTACATGTACCTACCCCACACACTCTCTTTCTGGTTCTCACTTGTGAGATTTCTCAACACTTCCCACTTTCATTTGTGATTTGTGAAGTTCTGCTTTATTTACGGTTTATAGGTCTCACTCCAATTTTAGTTCCAGATATAATTCAAAACATGCTTGGCTTGCAGCAGATTTGGAAGACACTTATTAATGATTATTAAGAAATACTTCCTTTATGAAATAACAGTACCACACAATTAAAGCGCTTACCTTACAATTTTCCCAATGACTCATCACTTCCAGTAATTCAGTAACTCAGCAAGCCAAACTGGCCTGCATAGTGTGTAGTGTGTGTACCTTAACCACATTAGAAAAAAACGACCGCAAAAGTTAATTTCAGAATCCACGTGGGACAGATGAATCTCTTACTTTTCTTTCTAGATAAAGAATAAAATAAATGGAGGTAAATATGGATCAGTATCTCACCCGAAAGACTTTTTAATATTTGTTAGAATTTTGGAGAAAAAATTATATATATTTATTTTTTTGAACCAGAATTTATATATTACTCCTATTCATTAAATAAAATTTTCACATTAATCAAAATATTCGAATTTTCATTTTTATAGAGTGAGTATCTCTAAATCTTAGCCAACTGTGTGATTTATTATTGACACATACAAATCTTTTTCATTTGAACTCTGTTAAGATTGAAAATGTGAATAAGGTTCATACCACTTTCTTTCACTACCATTGAAAAGAGAGAAAGAGAAGTAAATGAGTGGTTGAGGTGAGAAGAAGAGGTTGGAGAGAGCAATAAATAAAGGCAGTGAAGGTTGGTCTCATAAATGCTCATAGAGACCACATAATTATTTTGTGGGAGTTTGTTCTTGTGATCATATTTATTCGTATATTGAAGTAGTAATTAAAAAGAATTGGTAATGGTATAGATATTAATATTATCAATATATGGTGATGGTGGTATCACTATAAATGGTGACTGTTTCTAAGGAGCGTGGGTTTGTGCTTGTGGGGGTTATGAGTGCGACGCATCGTTGGACAAAAGGGAAGATTTTACATCTCTTTCGCCGTGTCGCTCAGAAAACTCATTCATTCAATGAAAATTATTCAAATTAATTACTAACACAATCCGAACAACTCAAAGTCTAAAACTTTGAATTTGGAGGAAAAGAGAAAAAGGTCTGTCACAGAAATAATCAAAATATTTATTATTAATATGAAATTAGTACGAGCAGTATGCCAATGAGTATAGTATAAATAAAAGATTATAAATATAACTATTCCAGTTAAAAGATTATTCTATCATCATTGAGTAAAGAAGAATATATTAAACCAATCAATTAATAAAAATGTTCATATTCAATTAATATATTGAAATTTTATTCTGTGATTCAGATTAGGATCCATGTTTAAAAATGAGTAAAGAATTATTTATTTCATTTTTTTTGCCTGAATATTTATTTAATTCATATTTTATTTATAATAATAAATATAAATGTGATAGTTTAAAGTTTAAACCGACTAAAAGTCTAGAAACCTTGGATTTGGAGGAAAAGAAAGAAAGGTGTGCAATGCAATTAATATCATAATTCAAGGGATTGACCTATGTGGTTTTGTCACTATTTTATTTTGTGTGGTATAAAAGAAAGGGGAAATTGCAATTTGGTACCCTGTGGTTAGGGGCGGTTCCCCTTTGGTACCCTGAAAGAAAAATTTTTGCATTGTGGTACCCCGTGGTTTGCTCCGTTAGCGATTTGGTACCCTGAGGTTTTTTTCTGTTAGTATTTAACGGCAAATGTTAGTTAAAATGTCAAAAATCTCCCAAAAAGTCTTCTCTTATGCGTTTAAGTCCTTTCCCTTTACTAAAAAGGATCAAAACATAAAGAATTAATTATTATTCTCATTGCTCCCTCTTTTTCATCATTTTCATTTATTTTAGTCCCAAATTTTCAAAATAAAATTGTAAAGTGTCCCAAAATTCTTTCAAACATTCCAATTTAGTCCTTAAAAATTTTAAAAACCTTAAACCCTAAAATCTTAAAACCCTAAACCCTAAATTTTATTTTTAATCTTCATCTTCCTCTTCATCTTTCCAATTTAACATAAATCCCTAAACCCGTAATTTCTTTTAGGCCAAAATGCAGAGACACCCCCTGAGTTTTAGGGTAGGTGCACATAACACCCCTGAGTTTTTAATTTGTGTAAATAGGACCCATGAGTTTTCAATTACGTGCAAATAACACCCTTATGTTGAATTTAGGCCAAATCAGTGAGGGTATAATAGTAATTTCATAAAAAAATCTAGGCCAAAGTCCTATTTTGATCCCTCAAGTTTCTTCAAAGTTTCTAAAAAGTTCCACCGTTAGTCTCTTTTCAATTTTCATCCAATTTTTTTGTTAAATAAAAGAAAAAATTTGTTTACATTACCCAAAAAGCTTTATTTTTTTGAACTAAGGTCCTTTCCTTTTATAATAGGACTAAAGTGTAAGAAAAAATAAATAAACTAATATTTGAAACAATTTTTCCCAAAAGAAAAACCCACACTCTTCTCCAGTTCTCCTCCTTCAATCTGCACGGTTCTTCTCCTTTCTTCACCGCCACCGCCATCCTCAAATCCCAACACCTCCGGCGACGGCGAAGAGAGCCTCCCCACCGTCAACGACCGTCTCCGCCGTTTCCTCCTCCCCAACAACTACGTCACCAGAAACTCCTCTAGATCCAACACGCCGACGCCGTCACCGATCTCTTCGTTCATTGCCGCCGCCGACGACGAAGAAGTGGTTGAATTCCGATACGTCGGACGGGACGTGGACGCTTTCATCGGAGGGGATTCGGTACACGGTGGATTCGTTGACGGAGAGAGCCTCGTGATGTTGGTGTACTAGATTCGTTTATCCGTCTCTTGAAACAACCACAACATTCACTGCGTCCTCGTGTGCCTTCACGGATTCCACGCACCGAAAATCTCAGGCGCGCCAAATCTTCAAGGTCTTGTCCCAAGAAACCGAGTAGATCGTGCTGGCGTCGGCGTTAACGGCGAGATCGGTGACGGCGTCGGCGTGTTGGATCTAGAGGAGTTTCTTGTGACGTAGTTGTTGGGGAGGAGGAAACGGCGGAGACGGTCGTTGACGGTGGGGAGGCTCTCTTCGCCGTCGCCGGAGGTGTTGGGATTTGAGGATGGCGGTGGCGGTGAAGAAAGGAGAAGAACCGTGCAGATTGAAGGAGGAGAACTGGAGAAGAGTGTGGGTTTTTCTTTTGGGAAAAATTGTTTCAAATATTAGTTTATTTATTTTTTCTTACACTTTAGTCCTATTATAAAAGGAAAGGACCTTAGTTCAAAAAAATAAAGCTTTTTGGGTAATGTAAACAAATTTTTTCTTTTATTTAACAAAAAAATTGGATGAAAATTGAAAAGAGACTAACGGTGGAACTTTTTAGAAACTTTGAAGAAACTTGAGGGATCAAAATAGGACTTTGGCCTAGATTTTTTTATGAAATTACTATTATACCCTCACTGATTTGGCCTAAATTCAACATAAGGGTGTTATTTGCACGTAATTGAAAACTCATGGGTCCTATTTACACAAATTAAAAACTCAGGGGTGTTATGTGCACCAACCCTAAAACTCAGGGGGTGTCTCTGCATTTTGGCCTAAAAGAAATTACGGGTTTAGGGATTTATGTTAAATTGGAAAGATGAAGAGGAAGATGAAGATTAAAAATAAATTTAGGGTTTGGGGTTTTAAGATTTTAGGGTTTAAGGTTTTTAAAATTTTTAAGGACTAAATTGGAATGTTTGAAAGAATTTTGGGACACTTTACAATTTTATTTTGAGAATTTGGGACTAAAATAAATGAAAATGATGAAAAAGAGGGAGAACTGAGAATAATAATTAATTCTTTATGTTTTGATCCTTTTTAGTAAAGGGAAAGGACTTAAACGCATAAGAGAAGACTTTTTGGGAGATTTTTGACATTTTAACTAACTTTGCCGTTAAATACTAACAGAAAAAAACCTCAGGGTACCAAATCGCTAACGGAGCAAACCACGGGGTACCACAATGCAAAAGTTTTTCTTTCAGGGTACCAAAGGGTAACCGCCCCTAACCACAGGGTACCAAATTGCAATTTACCCTAAAAGAAAAGGCGTGTGTCTAGCCTTAAGACTATATGAGTGTCTAGAAGAAGTCAAGTAGGTCAAACTCAAAAGCTTTGTTTTAGTGGATATGTTGTGATCGAGTTTCTTCTTGTATTGAACACATGAATACCTTGGATTCTGAACTCAGTGGACCGTTAGGACCGCTTTGTGAGAAGAGTTATCATGTGTTGTTTTTTCAGGGGGAGGAGAATGTCGACTTTAAAAAAATGTATGAGATTTGTTTGGATTTTATTTATGTATTAAGGAAAATATTTTAGTAGTCTTTTATTATTTCAAACCTATGTGTTTTAAGTTTTAACATAAAATTAAAGAGAAATTGAAAAAAAAAATAGAGGATAAAGTTTGGGTGCTTCCATTTTAATTAAATTGATATACAAAATTAGATTAATCAAAATTTAGTACGTTATACGTATTTATTTTTATTGTTAGAATATTACTATGATATGGTAAGTAGTTTGATAACTTTTAAAATAAGATATAAAGAAAATAGATTTTTTACCTTTACCTTGTAAATATAGTTAATCTTACTGAAAAACTCTTTTATCGTAATTAAGTGAGCACGAGTTAAATTTGATATTTTTTTTAAACATAATTCAATTAAAAGTTAGGTAAAATTAAGTACAATACAAACGAAAATAAAGTAAAAATAGTCAATCTCTCCCTAGCATAAACAATAACACTAGACAAAATATCAACTGACGAAGGTGAGGGGTTTACAATCCATCCAAGATGACTCATCCTCATTTTAGACAAATTGGCAATATAATCTAGCGAATCTAGGGATCCAACTAAAATTACAACCATCTAAAAACAGGAAACATAAATAAAGTCATCTAAAAGAGACAAATCCTTCCAAACAGAACAGCAGATAACCCCAATGGTTGTTCTAAAAAAATACATAAACAGACTCAAAGCAACAATAATAAAATAATAAAACGAAACGATGTCATGGGAGAGCACCCAAAAATCATGACCAAATCAAGAAGCCACTGTAGAAGTCAAAAGCCGTCGTGGAATGTCTAGTCTAGATTTGCCGCCACAGAACACTGTTATGAGAGCCCTGATCCAGAACGTCGTCGCCACAAAACTCTATAACCAGCTGAAAAAGGGTCGTCGCCATTGAGACAACAACGATCCAAAGTTTCATTCAGAAAAAACTCTTCTCGAGATTTTAGGGATGAGAGAAATCTGATTTACTTACATAAAATTTCAAATACTAGCTAGGTGGATAAGCAATAATATATATATATATATGTAATTGATGTAATATCTTAATTAATTCGTCATAAATATTAGACCATTAAACAAATTCTCACGTCGCGTCTGCTACTGCAAAATAGGAAAAGTAATAGAACAAGAACGTGACTTTGCTTCATATGGTAGAATCCAGAAACTTATATAGCAAAAGAGGCAGCAGAAACTCACACATATATATATGGCACTATCTATGGCAGCATGCCAAGAGAACCAGTGGGGCTGATGATCTGTGCTAAATAATTGACCATCGCCCATCAGGATGCTTTGATCACCTAATTCGATTTCAAATGTTTCTATTTTTTTTTTTAAAAAAAAGAAAATCATCTATTCAGTGTTCACTTTTTCTTTTGTCATTCTTGAAGAGAAGTGTGTAAATACCGGAGATTTTATGTTTTTTTTTTGGTAAATTACAGAAAAGGACCCTGTGGTTTGACCCATTTTCAGATAGGGTCCATGTGGTTTAAAAAGTTTCAAATTGGGGCCTGTGGTTTTCTCCCTTAGCAAATAGGGTCCCAAGTGATTTTTTCATCCAAAATGAATTTTAAGATGGACTGTTTTGCAATTTGAGCATTTTTTCTATTAAAACAAACTAAAAAAGGACTAATTTACGATTTGAACCCAAATACAATATATTTTTTTACGAAGTGAACCATATCTTGGTTGTGCTTTCACGATCAGAGGCATATATATATATTCACTCAATTTATGAAATCCAAATGTTTTGCATTTGAATATCACAAATCCTTGTCTCAGATTGTTAAATTTATTCAGTGATATGGTTCATTTAGTAGGTTAAGTAAGCTTGTAAAAGCAAACACAGTGAGATTGGGCAGATTTGACGGAGTGCGTTTAGGCTTCGCGGACAGTGGACAGACGCATTTTTCACGGCGAAGCTGGCATCTGACGGTGGTTCGCGGTGGGACTTGGACAGACCTGGTTGGCGGTGGACGGCCGCGGTGGACGAAGGAGAGCTGGGTCACAATCTGAGTTTGACGCATCGTGAGGAGATTTTTTCAGCGTGCGAACAACGGAAATTGATGGAGGTTCGTCAGCGGTGGTTCTGAGTTGCTGATAGAGAAGTTCAGTGGTCTCTATGGTGATGGAGACGCAGGTTCGTCATCCTCTGCCTCCCCATCGACTCGATCGCACATGATCGAATGGAAAACCGGAAGCAGAAATCATAGCGTGATGGAGATGCAGCGAATTGATTCACCAAGGTTTCAATGTGGGAATTGGAAACACCGGCCACTATTGGAAGTCAACCTCTAGTAACAATGGAGTCGATAGCAGATGAGGCGTGGTGAGAAATCATCAGCGATGAACTCGATGGGTTGCTTTACTTTTAGTATTTTAGTTCAAATTGCAAAATAGTCCTTTTCTAATTTATTTTAATAGAAAAAGTGCTCAAATTACAAAACAATCCATCTTAAAATTCATTTTGGATGAAAAAACCCACTTGGGACCCTATTTGTTAACGGAGGAAACCACAGGCCCCAATTTGAAACTTTTTAAACCACATAGACCCTATCTGAAAATGGGTCAAACCACAGGGTCCTTTTATGTAATTTACCCTTTTTTTTTTACAATTTTGTTTCGAAGTCATTTAAATACTATTAGAATATTACATTAATTTGAAGTCAATATTATATAAAATTAAATAAATGCATATTATATGTCAAGTAATCACTAATTTAACTGTAATAGTAAAAAACTAATTAAGTCAAATTAATAAAAAATAAAATTGTGAAGATAAGATATCATGTATTTTATATATATTAAAGTAATTTAATAATATATTTCTTGGTGATTATAAATATAAAAACAATTGAAGATATATTTTATATTAATAAAAAATATTTTAAAATTGATCTAAAATAAAAATTCAATTATTCATAAGATATAAGAACAAAAATTAATATTAACACCAATTAAAATTTGAGGTAAAAAAATAAAAATCATTATAATATACTCATACTTTGCTTGTAATATTCATCCACACGACCAGTGTCGACCACACACCTTAGCTTAGGGATGGCAATTTGGATCCGCATTTAGGATATCCGTCCGAATCCATCCGTAAAAAATATCCGGTATCTGTCGGATACCGGATATCGGATAGGGTACGGGTATTGAAAAATAAAAAACCAACTATCCGATATCCGTCCGAAATGAACGGATAGTTAGGGTATCCGGTATCCGATACCCTATAATATAAATATTTTATTATATTTTATACATTTTTTATTATATTTTTAATTAACTTATTTTAATTAACGGATATTGGGTATCGGATATTGGATATATCCGATTTTTTAATTAGGATATCCTATCCTATATCCATTATTTTCGGATATTTTGGATATTTAGGATATCCGTCGGATACCGGATATCGGATAGGATAGGATACGGATATTGAAAAGAATGAACGGATACGGATACGGATAGTGAAAAATTTTCGGATATCCTATCCGTTGCCATCCCTA
>QANZ01004973.1:150814-164658 GCA_003254925.1 Chamaecrista fasciculata
CAAAAATTACATATTGACCCCTAAATTTTTTTAAAGTTTTCATTTTAGTCCCTAGATAATATGTATCTAGGGACCTATTTGTAATTTTTAAAAAACTTTTTGGGGTCAATATGTAATTTTTGCAAAATTTATCATCGTTAAAATTACAAAATAACTCAAAAGTACCAAAGTGTTAATGGAGAATACCACGGGGTACCAAAGTGTCAAGTTTCAAACCACAGGGTACCAAAGTGAAATAGGGTCAAACCACAGGGTACCAAAGTGTAATTTACCCTATATATTATTTAAATTTTTTAAAATTTAATTATATATTTGAATTTTTTAGAATTTAAATTTTTTTAAAAAATGAATATTAATTTACTCTCTTTCAAACCGGTGGAAGGCTCGGGTCACTGGTTCAATGGTTCAACCTTTGGGTCACTGGTTCAACCGGTTGAGCCGGTTTACTTAAATTTTTTTAAAGAAAATATACATATTCATCAAATACACATAGTAATCTAGACCAATCAATGAATCAAATTACCAAATAATCATTCATTCCAGAATACAGACCAATCAAACAATAATTCATTCTAGACTAATCAAATAATTTATTTCACACCAAATCAGACCAATAATTCAGAATTTCAGATTAGTAATCTCACATATTCACACCAATAATCAGCCCAATAATCTCAAAAAAAATCTCAGTCACGGTGGGGAAGAAATTACTAATCTCAGTCTCAACAATATTCAGAAAAAAATCTCAGATTACTAATCTCAAAGTTATGAAATTAATGAGTCAAGAAGAAGAAATTTACCTTTGATGAAGATGAGTCACGGCGGGGAAGAGATGAAGATGGCAGCGGCAAGGATGAAGGAAGAGCGAACAGAACGGCGAACCCACGGTGAAGGATGAGTCAACCCACGAACGGCGAACCCACGACGAAGGATGAAGGAACCCACGAACGACGACGAACCCACGACGAAGGATGAAGCCTGAAGGAACCCACGGCGAAGGAAGAGACCGACGAAGGATATGAAGACAATGGAACGAAGAAAATGGAAAACGCAGAAGCAGAGTCGAATTTTTTTTTTTAGGGTTCAGGCGAAGGAGGAAAATGAACTTCAGGGAAAATGAATGAAGATGAAACATGAAGCAGAGTCGAATTATTTTTTTAAGGTTTTTTTTGTTTTTGTTTTTGTTTTTTTTTTTTATGTGAACCGGTTGAAACCGGTTCACGGTATGCCGGTTTGCAAGCGAACCGGCGAATCGCCGGTTCTCTTGCATTCCGGTATGCAAGCATCAACCGGACCGGCCTGGGCACTGGTTCGCCGGTCGGACCGCCCGGTCCGGTCCAGTTTTTCTTACTCTAGGTAAAATAAGTAGGCAAGTGACTGAGTAGTGAGTACACTACTACTGCATCAGAACCGAGGGTGTGAAAACTGAAAAGGGAATTAAGAGGGGAAAAGAGTAAAAGTTTTTTTTTTTTTTTAATGTATAGGAAAAGAGTAAAAGTTAAAACTGAAAGATAAATGGAAAATAAAAAAAAAAAAACAAAGAAAGAGAGAAAAAAAAAAGGTGGGGTTTGAGTATGTTCATCAAGAACGAGGGAAAGGAAAAGGCATGATGAGTGAGGAATATATGATGAATCAAAAAATCTCATGTCCTTCCTTCCTTCTTAATTCTTTATCCGTCTATCCTTTGATCCTTCTAAATATGCCCTTCTTCTCTCCGCCCCAATGGAATCAACCATCTCTCTCTCTCTCTCTCAAGTTATTCCTCTCCTCATAATTTCAACCCATTCAAATTCAATTAATTACTTAATTAATTAATTTATTGAAATAATAATTAATGACACCCACCCTCCTCCAACTTCTCTCTCTTATTTACTCCTCTAACACTAGCGAGAGCGTCAACCTCCCTGTCCTCTTAAATAAATACCAACACCCATCTCTTGCTTCTTCTTCAATTCAACCATTTTTGTTTCCCACACACACAATATCAATATGCTGTTCTAACAAGTCAAGTGGGTTTAACCAAGGGATGCTTACAGAGTTTCTTGGCATTCTGTCCACCTCCTCTCTCTTTCTCTCTCCTCTTTTCTCTCTCTTGTTTATACTTTATATATTGGAGGTGGGCATACTGTCAACGAAGCTCTGCTTGCTTCTCTTTGTAAAGCCTTCCTGATCGATCTATTTTAATCCCTCACTTACCCTAATATCTCATCTGATCTCTCCTATGCCTTCCAAGGTGAAAACCATGCGTTTTTACTTATATTCATATATGTCATACTATGTTTACTTATGTATATGTTTGTGGTTTTGCATGTTTTAACTAGTGTTTTTCGTGTCTTTTTTATGCGGGATCCTGCAGATGTGTGATGATTATTTATTACCTCTCCAAAACCCTATTTTTCCTTTTCTCTTTCTTTCTTTCTTTCTCCAGCTGGTTTCATTTTCCTACTCCTGTATATATCCTTATAAATTTTTTTGTCCTTGTTTTTGAAATAGCTTTTAAGTGTTTTTACTACCATCAAAGATTTCGTTTTTCCTTCAGGCTCTAGGTGGATTTGTGGTTGAGGCTTCTAGGGTTTCTTGTGGGTCGTCCTTCATTAACATCTTTGTCGGCGATGAGAAGGTCCTCTTATAATTAATAATTTCCTCACCTATCTATATCTGATATAATCCAAAGAATACGGGATAGGTGAGGGAATTATTAATTATAATAGGAGGAGGTCCTTTGGATTTATCAGATATATCATCTGCCTACCTCAGATCCGAAGTATAAAAAATAGTTACTTTTCTATTTCTTTTATCTCTTTTTCATTCTCTTTCAACTATGCACGCATGATCGATCTCTTGATTCTTTGTGTTTACTTTTTTAATTTGATGTCTTTTTACCATGCATCTCATCCCTTTGAGATTTTGTTACAGCGTTTCCAAATGCTCTAATAGCTGACCCTACTTCCGAATACGTTCTACGTAGCCTCATGATTGAAACACTGACATAATCCTCCTCTTAATACCATACATGTATGCATTTATTTATATTTAAATTTCAAAAAAATTATTATTGTAGTTAAATATATATTGAAACCACATCACGCGCTCCTCGATGGCGCGTGAGAAATTTAACACCCGATATGGCTGGAAAGTGAATATATATATATATATATATATATATGCAATAGCAGTAGTCATATATCCCCCGATGCATCATTATAGCGATTATCTTCTTTTACTACCACTTTCCATTATCCTCTTCCTTTGTTCTTTTCTTTGCCTGTCCCTCCACTATTATTATTGCTGCACAATGTTTCTGTCTTTCGTTCATACGCCCACTTATGATATGTGAATTCTGGAAGGACAAGAATATTAACACCACTTCATGAAGTTGGTGAGACATGGCAATAATGGCATTGACAGCTAGCTAATACCATTGGGTGTTTGTACAAATGAGGAGACAGATTGTACGTAGTGTTTACCACTATACTTGATTAATTACATTGATTAACCTTTTAGTTTGGTGTTGACACGATAATTTAATTAATGATGCCACTTTGCACTGTAATAATGTAATTGCTTGCTTGTTGTACTATATATGTGGCCTGGGTTTGCCAGTGTGTCTCACTCATTCACTGTTTCACTCAATGTTGAGTTTAGCATTTCCTTATATGAATAATCCTATATATAGCAAGAGTCAAATGCCAGTTTGAATATTGGTCAAATGTAACCTACAAAGAACATCTTCGCAGCTGGATCGATATGCCTTCCGTTCCGTTTGACCACTTCAAAGCGTGATCATTTTTTACCATTCACTTTGACTTGAGCAGTAGTGGTTGAAGGAGAAAAAACCTACGTGATATTCTTTTTCTTTTGGGTGTATAACGAAGCTCACAAACTGATTTGTATATATATATATATATTATTTATATTATTTATTTGAATATAAGTTTGTGATGTATATGTATTTGATAGAAGATGAGAGATAATCTAGCCAGTGAGGAGTGATGATCGATATCATTGTTTTCCATCTTTTTGAGGTTTGGGGGGGTTGACGGCAATGATGAATCATGCACACTTGAAATGGTCCTTTCTCGCAATCCTATATAAGTATATAGGCCATTTGTTTAAGGATTCATTATATTGAGTGTATGCATTCTTTTGATGATGGGATTATATTTTACGAAATGTATAATTAAAACGATGACTTTTTCAAGTTTATTATTATTGTATGTTCAGTGTCGTCGCTATATAGTTGGTAGATCCTGTTCGTCCGGGGATTAAGATTTTAATTTGGGGTGAAGATCTCTGCGTTGTGCAGCCTTATATATGCTTCTAGCGAAGAAGAGTGCTTTGTCTTTGAGTACTCGCTTCATTCTTTTGATGTGGGTTAGCTTAATTGTTCTTTTATCCTTATCCATTTTGTGGCCAATAATACTGTTTGTATATAGTAAAACAAAATGATATAGTTGGTTTCACAGCAAAAAAAGAAAAAAAATTGATATAGTTGGTTTATATATATTGAATCACTTATTTAAAATTATTTTAATGATTCTGAAGAGGATTTTTTTATAATTAATCCAATTTTCATAAATAAATTAAAGAAGTTAAAGAATGAACTGCAATCTGAGACCATGTTTGTTAAATAAACGTCACTATATCATTTGTGTTTTCTCGTAAAATTTACCAAGCGAGTTCAGAGTTATCAATAGGGACAATTTGACCAATTCTGAATTTTGTATCGAGTTAACAATTTTTTGAAGTGTAAAATCAGAATGGACCGAAGAAAGATAATGAAAATAAAATTTATAATTGGAGAAGTCTTAAAGCAATTAGTCTTACATATTTTTATAAATTTTCAAATACATGTAAACTATTGAATCTAATAATTATATTTTTATTATTTTCAAGTTTAAAATGCAATGAATTTAAAGTTACGAATTGATTTTAATAACTATTTTCTTTATTCTATTGGAAATGTCAACAAATAATGTCAAGTCGGATTTTAAAAGTAAATATAATGCCAAATTGGATTTTAAAAGTAAATCACTTTTTTCACGTTAAATAGATGAAGCTGGTCATATTTTTGTCTTTTAAAATTCACATGTAACAAGTTTAAAATTATGTTTTAACTTTTAAAAGAACTTTTTCTTTATCCATATGACACTATTTGCAAATGAAGTTAAATTGCATTTTAAAAATGTATTTTTGAGATTATACTTATAGAATTCTTTACTTCTAGTTCTGTACAAACTTTCGGTGTGCAATTTAACTTACTTTTGTATGATATCATATGGACAAAAAAAGAGAGAAATCTTCCGTAGTCAATACATAATTTTAAAATTATCATATTCAAATTTAAAACGTGAGCAATATAATTATATGATTAATTTTACTTAATTTGCGGAACACTTTTACTACCCAAATTGATCTCTCATTTATTGAGGGTTCAATAAGATAAAAAATTAATTGTTAAAAATGAGAGATCAATTTATAACTACGAGTTGTTTTTAACAATTAATTTTTTATAACCGCGAGTTGTTTTTAACAATTAATTTTTTATTTTTAACAATTAATTTTTTTATCTTATTGAACCCTCAATCCATGATTAATGCTCATGGATCATATTAATCATTTTAGAGCAATTTATGAAATTATAAAAATATATAGAATTCATTTAAAATATTCAAATAAAATATGTAAAATTAATTTAAAATCTATCTCATACACTTGGAAGTTGGAGACCAATTTGAAACTTTGACCTAAAATCATGTAAGAACTCAGAAGGAAACGGCGGGGGTAAGAAGTGAATTTGGAATCTACTGCTCTGGCTATCCATTTATATACTCCAAAAGTGTGCTAAATAATTCATATTTGTATGCTGAACTTATTGGCGTTTGTCAGCTAGATGGACCCAATGGACCCTCTGCGCCAATCTAATGCAAAACTCGCTATTCACCAAATAATAATAAGAATAACGAATATAATATTTTTTTTCCCTCAGTAATCAAAGAAAAAGGAAGTGGCCCAAAGTTAATAGAAAGTCATAACTATGTCAAACTCGTTATGATGTTGCTTTGATGTTTGTGCCAATCGAGTTCTAATATGTCAGTATTTTTGTTAATTCGTACAAAATTAAATTTAATTACTATACAATATACATTCAGATTCGAAAGTAATGTAGCAGTACAAAACTTAACCTCTTGGTAGCACATTGTTTTGTTGTTCAATTTCAGGTGTTGTATTTGTCCTCATACGATTGTTTGTTTTCAGTAGTCATGTAGGTAAGACTTCAGGATATATGAATATAAGTGAATGTTAGAAGGGAAGAAAAGAATTAATTAATCAATATTTAAATAATCAAAATATAAGATTCAGTCCCTAAGTTATTATAATTGTCAATGATTTGATGGACCAAAAAGTAAAAAATTAGAACAAATTCAAAAATAAAAATAAGATTAAGTTAGTCCAATTTTAAAAACCAAAACATATAAAATTAGTTCAATTTTAAAAATTAAATCGTTGCTAAGAATTAAATAGTTGATAATTAAAATATTTTTAAAAAATTAAATTATATATATTTCGATTACTCAATAATTAATTAATTAATTAATTAATTTGGTGTAAATTCAAAAGGCAAATAATAAAGATATCTCAAATTGTTTGAAAAGTATTACATTAATTTCACGTCAATTTTGAGATATCTCAAATTTGTAAAAATGTGAGAGTCCTTCATAAGAGTAAGATATCATTATTATTAATATTTTATAACCCCTCATTCCTTTACCTTTGATCGTTCCCAATTCAATCATATAAATGAAAGAGTGGAAAACTGCCAGAATATGGTGACTTATCTGGGAGTGGAACAACCAAGCTTGTAAGTAACTCAATGTTCTTAGTTTGAAAAGCATGTATATATGTGAATGGGATGAACCCTAAACAGAATATATATGATCAATATTTAAATTGGATAGGGGCCTATTCATCTACAGAAACTTGCTAGTAAATTACTGTTGAGATTTGAGAACTGAGAGACCCATGCATGAATGGTTATCCCAATAAGGGCCGATCAAGGCCTCTAATTTGTCACATGACCCAAAAAAGGAAATCAAGGAGTTTAAAAAAAAAAAAAAAAANTTAAAAAAAAAAAAAAAGAGGTCACTATACCTTTCTGTCCCCCTACCATATTTGCAGTTGAATTTTGCATGAAACGAGAGCCTCCTCAAAATGAGTAGCAAAGTGAGTCAGTTTGGAGTTCGAGTTAGACACACAAGTGAGTGACAGAGTGAGAAATTATACTGTTGGTGCTTTAAATTAAACGAAGGTAATACTTATTAATTACAGCATCACCTAACCTGTATTCATTAAATTAATTACATTAAGGATTCAAATGGAAAAAAAATATTAGGGACTAAAACACAATTTATAGTAAACATTAGACACAAGAATAGAGTTTTGATCATGATCAATTTTCACTCATACACATATAGGTGACAGTTATTTTTTTTAAAAAGCATCAACTTTTATTTTTATTATTGGATTAATTTTTTTTACTCATACCAATGAATATAATTTTTAGTATTAAATTATTTTAAACTTTATAGGCATATTTACGTGCCGTTAGGGCACACAAAGTCCTATAATATGAATATAGGGTAAATTACACTTTGATACGCTGTGGTTTGAAACTTGACATTTGGTACCTTGTGGTATTCTCTATTAACATTTTGGTACCCTTTGGAGTTATTTTGTAATTTTAACCATACTAAAATTTTCAAAAATTACATGTTGACCCCAAAATTTTTTTAAAAAATTACAAATAGGTCCCTGGATACATATTACCTAGGGACTAAAATGAAAACTTTAAAAAAATTTTGAGGTCAATATGTAATTTTTGTAAAATTTGTTATAGTTAAAATTACAAAATAACCCCAAAGGGTACCAAAGTGTTAATGGAGAATACCACAGGGTACCAAAGTGTCAGGTTTCAAACCACAGGATACAAAAGTGAATTAGGGTCAAACTACATGGTACCAAAGTGTAATTATACACTCTTTTTTTCTTATGTTTTTTTGACCGTGTATCAAAAAAAAATATTGTGTAAATGTAAATTACTGCATCCTGAACTTCTAAAGTTATAAATTTATAAATATTTTCTATTGTTATATTAACCTTTTTATATTTTATTTATACTTGTTTATTTATTTATTTATGACATTATTCATTGATTAGTCCATTATTCAATAATTCAAAAAATCTCTCTAATCTATAACCTAATTTTCAAAATATTGCTTGAATTGCATATCAATACTATCCAAAAATTTAATGTTTTGTTCTCTATATGTGTCAACTTCCTGTAGAGAGTATTTAAGACTTTTATTTTCCTACTCGCACCAACAAGGCGACACGTGTCCTAAAATATTTTTTTTTCAATTTTCATATTTTCATTAAAACTAGTATGTCACCCGTTCGTTCGCACGGGTTCTCTGAATGTAGTACATTCCAGCACACATATATAGCAGCACACATATATTCATAATATAGATATTAACATACATTGCACATATCATAGTAGTAGCCACATATCATAACATAGAAATAAGTTAGGTTTGGTAGTTATAATTACATATCCAAAAAGTTAGTTGGTTTGGTTATAAAAGATGCATATATTACATACCCAAAAAGTTAGTTAGTTTGGTTTGCTACCTATTATATTAGTGGGACTAAAAGATGCATATATTACATATTGAAGAAGTTTGCATTTGCATTTGCTTAATCAGCTTTGTAGTGCAAGAAGGAAAATGAAGTTATCCCCCCTTAATCAACTTTCTCAAGTTTGATGTCCTTCTTTGGCTTGCAAATTGATAATTGGGGAGTCATCATTTCCTCTAAGGAATCATCATCAAGGTCTTCCATATGACCTTTAAGCTTTGACGGTGTTGAGTTAGCTACTGTTGATGATATTTCCGGATTGCTTTCGAGGCAAAATGAGCCAACATCTTATGATTGAAATGGTTGATTTAGTAGATGTGCATTAAAATGGTTTATTTATTTATTTTGAGCTTATCTATTCCTTACTTTTAGAGGTTTTGAAAGGTCATATTATTTAATGGTAACTATAATTCGGAGATCAAAATGTATAAAAGCGTCACACTCTCACCACAGAAGACCAAACAAGCTTTATTTCCAAACAAGCTTTATTTCCAATGATTGATAGCACAGTGATTATGGGAAAAACAAAGCAGGAAAATAAGAAATAACATTAAAAGCCATGACCTATAATTTAAACGCATAAAGGAACCAAACACTAAACATTAGATCATCAGTTTCACAACTCAAGCTTATGAATCAGATGGAGCTACCGCATGAGTAAGTGACATCACATGATCCTCCAACTTTTAGTGAGTACTGATGCATTGGCCTCCTAAGAAATGGAGGCAAGTGAACCAGCAATTCACACACACATTCAATGTCCACATCCCTAGCCCACCTGCAGCAGTTATCTTCTTCAGGGGAATGGTGATGCCAGTGCCTATGCCCATGCCCGTGTCTGCGTCTGTGTCCGTGTTCATGTGCATGTTCATGTTCATGATTGTGTTCGTGGTCATGTTCATGCTGATCATGATGCCCTCGGTCACCTGAGAGCATGGGGAGAGATGGGTGCCATGGGGTGATTGGCAAGATGGAACATGCATAATTTGCTAGAGAAATCTAGGTTGCACAGAGTGGACGAGGAGTAATTGTGGGTATCACAAGATGGCTCTCCCTCATTGGCGCTAGGCATGGCACCCGCGCAGGGCGGGGACGGGGGAGACACTCCCCGTCCCTGTCCCCGCGAACTAACTCTCTCCCCGTCCCCGTCCCCGATCCCCGCTATGGGGAATTTTTTCTCCCCATCCCCGTTCCCCGCTGTCCCCGCGGGGATCCCCGCCCCGCAGTTTTTTTTTTCAAAAAAATATTAAGGAGGACCAAAAATACAATTTTCACAAAACAAAGGAGGACCAGAAATACAATTTTCACAAAACAAAGGAGGACCAGAAATACAATTTTCACCAAACAATGGTGAACTGTCAACGATGGAAGACGGAGATGGGAGACGATGGAAGACGACGGACGACGATGGAAGATGCCGAGAAGATGGTGAACTGTCGAACTGACTGTGACCGGAATGGGGAAATGGCAGGCCGACGACGGAGAAGACAGCGAACTGAAGAGAAGACAGCGATTTCGAACTGAAGAGAATACGGCGAACTTACCAACTGAAGAGAAGACGACGGAAGGTGACGGGAGACGATGAAAGACGACGGACGAAGAGGAAGAGGAAGAGTGGCGACGGGCAACAACGGCGGTGTTGGTGATGGTAGGCAACGGTGACGGCTAGCAAAGGGTTTTGAATTTGAAGTGAAGGAGGTGAACGGCGAGGGTGAGAGTGAGGAACGAGGATATGCGGCTAGGTTAGATTTTAGGGGTTTGTGAGTTGTGATAGAAATCTAAGGGCCCAAAATCAATCATCAAATTTCAATCTAACGGACAGAAATCATTTATGTAATAATNCAAAGACAAATATTACTTTGCAAACACTAAAAAGAAAAAACAGAGTACTTGCCTGCACATCGTGCCGTGGAATTCCAGCGACCTTCACCGTGGGTGCCTATGTAATTGGCCAGAATGGTGTCTTCTTCAACAGTCCATGGACCTTTTCTGATCCCCATATCGTATTCGTATTCACTTCCATTTTCTGTACCTCCACCTTTCATGATCTTACCATCCATGAAACAGAGCAAGTCAAAGTAAGCTAGGGTTGGGAACAAAGGCGTGTGTTTTGGGCTTTCTTGATTTTAATTCTTTCTTTTGGGGATATATGTGGACTTATATATAGACTAGGATAAGGTTGAACTCGCTCGATATTCTAAGCAAAGAAAACCAACTAGACTGGCCAATGGCCAAAAAGCATTGTCTAAAGTGCAGTTATGTATACGATATGATGATCATCATTAGGATTAGGCTAAAGTGTACTTTTGGTCTCATGACTTTAGCAAAGGTCTCAAATTGGTCCCATAATTTTTTTTGTTGCAATTTTGGTCTCATAACTTTGCAAGGGTCTCAATTTAGTCTCATAACTTTTTTTGTTACAATTTTGGTCTCATAACTTCTGAAAACGTCCCACCGTTGGACCCAAACTGATTTCCATCCAATTTCTACTGTTAAATTCACTTCACCCATATTTGTCACGTCATCATTCAACTCAGTATGTCAGATCATCTTTAACGGTAGAAAATGAATGGGAATTAGTTTGGGACCAACGGTGAGACGTTTTCATAAGTTATGAGACCAAAATTGTAACAAAAAAAGTTATGGGACCAAATTGAGACATTTTCCAAAGTTATGGGACCAAAATTACAACAAAAAAAGTTATGAGACCAAATTGAGACCTTTGTCAAAGTTATGGGACCAAAAGTGCACTATGATTAATTTAATACTACTTTGAGCTGTTTGACCCATTGACTTCGTAGTGTACCTATTGCTTTCTCCCTCTAACACACGCGCAAAGAAACATTTGAACTTGTACTAGTTGTGGTTTATATCATTATCAGTAAACTATCATATATGCCTGTCTTTTTATTTATTTAATAGCTAAGTTGTTGCACTAACACACTGATATTAATTTTGATTATTTACCATGTTATTAATTAACCACGGTTTAATTTGTAATTCATTTTTGGACTGTGATGCTCGTTGTTTTGTAGCATCAGCATGTGAAGATGATGAACGACCACGATTTGCACATGCTGAAGCACACTTCTTATGCGAGACCGACCACTTTGCCATGTATATTGCGTTTTGGAGTCTAAAACTGAATATAAATTAATATTGGCGGAGAAACATAGAAAACTCCGTGACATGGGTCCATGAATTTCTTCCACTAAGAAAGAAAGCATTGACCCTCGAATGGGAAGCAAAGCTTCGCATTAATTAGCCATCACTTATCCATTTATTCAAACACCAATTAGTGTACCCCTCCCCGAAATTCTACATAGAAAAAGCTGATAAGTCAATATTTTATTTGGAGGATTCAATTAATAAAGAATTATACTCCATCTTCGTGTGATTGAGCTATGACGGAGTGATGAACGAAGGATTGAAAGGGGACTACAGTTGTTGACCTTTGCTCAAATCCGTTGACCCTTTAGGCTTACCAGCCATCGATTCGGGAATTTTGGTTTAACTCTTGAAGATTCACTGAAATAAACCTAGCATACGGTAGGTTTGGTTTGAACTTTGATCCAAATTAGGAAGGTTTTCCTCCGTACAAAATTTTTTCAACCCACTGAATCATAAAAATGCAGAATTTCTATAGTTATTACATGTTATTCATATCAAACAAAACATGTGAGTTGATGATAGAATACAACAAAAGAAAATCATGTTCACAAAGCAAGAGCACAAGGGAATGACGTGTTATTATCTATACTCTGTACTCTATGCATATTAAATTTTCAAACGTAACGACTCTGATTGATGGATCTTACTTGTAATTATCAAAGCGACGTGCCAATGCTCTTACTTAACTATGTATGTTATATACTTATATCTAATGCTCGTGCCAACAAAACTGGGACTGCGTGGTGAAACTGTAAACAGCCTAAGTCATATTCGATCAGTGAACCAATGTTTATTGGCCACGACCACTAATATGTGAATACTACTATTAACGTATAGTGAAAAGTAATGTAATTTACTCAAGTTAGTATTCTTTGGAAAAGTACATATATTCAGGTGCTACCCAAAAATGAGACTGGGATACGTGAATTCTCTTCTCCATATAAAGATTAAGGACGGGCTATAAAATATTAAAATGCTTTCAATGTCTAAAAGTGAAATAATTCGATCCTCGCCATTTGACTAGAGGACTAAGTGAGTAAAGCACTAGACTAAATAAAACTTTCGAATCCTTCCTATTAACCTTCAATTCAGTAGCTATATTTTCCAACATCTCCTTTAATTTGAAAAAACACATAACAATCCCAGCTAACTTTTCATCTTCCGTGAAATTGCTTTCCACTTTCCTCATCCCATATATCTTTTTCTCTCTTCTTTGTTTTTAATAATAAGGAGAGTGTACTCCGTCTTCTGTGCAATATTCGGCTTCCCTTATTTTAAGTTGAATTTACAGTACTCAACTTTTGTATAGGATATAAAATTTTGGTTCATATGTTTGAAGACAGAGGGGACATCACTCATCCAAAAGAATCAAAATTCCACGCCGTTAATATATTATCTTTGGAAAGCATTGTTTGTTTGTGTTTATGAACATCAACACTTTGATGGCCACAGTGTGGCCCATGAAAACTGCTTTACAATTATCCCAACGCATGTGCCAATTTTCCCAAGAACACATTCTCACATTAGTCCACTAGTCCATTCAAATTAAGGTAGGATTTGCACATCTTACATATATACCCTAATGAATTTAGCCAGTTTTATGGGAACTAATTAAAAAGTAGGTATTTTACTAACGTAATTTATGGTACGATGAGAATGGCATTGCCCAAATTTTACAATCGGCTAATTGGCTTAACATTTTATCACGATACAATCACATAACGTTGGTGACTTGGTGTTGCGTTAATTTTTTAATCCTTGGACTATGAGGAGAATCTATTCCAAAAAAGACTAATCTATTAAGTAGGAGGGTCTCACAACTTAAATATTTCCTTAATTTTCTAAATTTCTCCAATGTGGGACATATTAGTAGATTGGTGAGGTAAACGTAAAGGTTGGCATAATGAAGATAATGTGAATGAGTGGTTTGCTGGTGTTGCACTCAAAATGGAGCTTTCTGCCACTATCATCGATAT
>QANZ01004973.1:164671-232575 GCA_003254925.1 Chamaecrista fasciculata
CTCTGCAATATTAACAAGTTTGCACTTTGACTCAACTTTCAACGTTATTGGAGCATTTTCAAGGAATACATTACTGATTAATTTGTCATTTCCAAATTAAGCTAACAACGCTGCTAGTGAAGGGGCATATTTTTCAAACAGCCATTCTTCTCTGCCTACAAATGTGAAATTAGACATCACAATCTAAAGCTGGGAAAATTGTGATTTTTTGTGACATGAACTATCAACCACAAAGTTCCAGCCTTTCCTTAAAACAGCCTAACAGGGTACTAAAGTCTCCATCAACTATTTAGTATTCAGTCTTCCACAAATTAATGCATGAATGCCAAGATATATAACAGAGTAATTTCACTGTATTTTACCTTCCGGCAATGATCATTTTCTTTCTTCTTACAATCACCAAAGCAATCTGCCAAATGACGGACTTGTATATCCCCATGCCTGTTTTATTATTCATCAGTTTTCAAAGCCATAAATTCCAGATCTTTCTTAACTTCCTCCCTTCGCAGCCTCAATTCTTCTGCCCTCTGCCGCCAACCCTCCTCCAACAACTCAATAAATTTATCTTTGATCTCCAGCAACGGATCCCGATCAATCAACTCGTCACATTTGTATGCTTCTCTAAGCACTGCTGTTTCTATTCCTCCTTTTAAGGACATGTAGAATATCCCTGAATGCCTAGTAAAAGCACTTGAAAATGCATTTGAAAACCTATATTCTTCACAGAATTTTCCAATTATTGGCACAGGAATCCTTTTATATAGTGAAAGAGAAAGCAACTCATGAAATACTCCAATTGTCCTCTTCTCCATCTCTCTTGACGGTTGATCCAAATGGGACACATCCTCATATGGTGATATATAATCAAGCTCCATCCAATCCCTAATCCACTCCCTCATCTCCTTCCTCAGGAAAAAACCTTGCGGAAGCTTCACATTGAAATTTGGCCGAATCGTTATCCCCGTCATTCTCGTCTCCTCCTCAGCTCTTTGCTCAATAACTGATTTTCCAAACTCGGGGTTCCATGTCACCAATTCAATAAAGGATTGTTCCTCCCCAGGACATCCAATTAACCTAAAATACTGCGGATACCGAGGAACCAAATTAACCAAAAAATCATTCGGGAAGCCGAATTCCCTCTTCACATGAAGCAACTTATCAGCACTAAGCACCCTATTCTTTGACATCATCAGCAATTTGCACAATTTCGAAACAATTAAGGGCTCGTTCTGTCTATAAATCCTCTTTTCTTCCTCGAGAAAATTTCTAAGTCGATCACTAACCCTAAGAAACTCAACAGGCTGGGTTTTTGGTTTGATACGAGCGAGGTAGACATTAAACAAGCCAGGGTTGTGACTTAAAAAAGTTGGGATTTTAACATTTAGGCGCATCCTTTGTCGGCGTTTCTCAAGATATCGCAGTGGAATAACTTGACCCGGTTCGTTGAGAACCTCTCTAACAACACGAGCGCATATCTTATACCTCTTGTCCTTCTGAATCGCTAAGTCTAGGTCTGGATCTTTCCGCCACACCACTTTCAGGCTACCTATAGATTTTACGTCAAGCTTCTGAACGTCGAACATGGTGCGGGATTTTGGGAACATACCTGAAGCCAAGGATCAAGCTAGCCGCACAAGCCAAGCAGCGTCACTCACACACTGATCACTGAACCGTGAGCACAAAGCACAAGCACAAGACTGGAGTCTCCAATAGACTTTCTAACAAAACTTAAATGGGCCTCACACTTAACAGGCTCACTTGTCTGCAATATCAAGCCCAACTCAGTTTGATTTTGTTCTAACAAAAATCAAAAAACAACAAGAGAAGTGGCCAATCAGCTTATTTATCATTCTAATTTCAGGAGAAAGCAAAATCAGATATTTTTTAAATAATGACGAAAAGCTTGAGTGATTTCTAACAGATATTAGGTTTAGAATTGTGCACTCGTTGAGAAAGCAAAATCAGTAAATTCAGCTAAAATCTCACTAAACCCTAACCTAGAATCTGAAAAATTTGAAGAAAAACGAAGAGGGGAAGAGAACTCGCGAAACTGACCGGCGGAGCGACGAACAGCGATTCTGAAATAGAACGAACTATCCAAAAATTTAATGTTTTGTTCTGCATATGTGTCAACTTCATGTAGAGAGTATTTAAGACTTTTATTTTCCTACTCGCACCAACAAGGCGACACGTGTCCTAAAATATTTTTTTTTCAATTTTCATATTTTCATTAAAATGTCAACCCGCCAGATTTCAATTGCTTTAATTTTAATTTTCAAAAGCAGAGCCACCTATCCCCATTTCATATCTCAAACTTCAATAACTTCTCAATTCAAATTTTAAAATTCATCTCTAAATTCAAATTTCAAAATTCATCTCTAAATTCAAATCCCAATTCAAATTCAAATTTCACAATACTCAAACCCCTCTTTTCCTCTCCACTTAATCCTAACACAGTCGTACCTTCTTTGTCATCTCGCCATCTTCTTCTTCTCCCCTCTCATCACCATCGTTGCTTCCTCCTTCACGTCTTCTATAACCGGCGACGGCAGCGTCTGATGACAAGATTGGCTCATCCCTCCTTGCTCCACCTCCTCTACACCTCTCCGCCGCGAAACCTCCTCTTCGTCTTCAACCTAATCCATTTGGGAATGCTTTTCAAGTCGCCGCAAAACCTCATTTCTACTGTGCGTTTCTTCTCAATCTTCCAAATTTCTGGTGACATTTGTCTTCGATTTCGGCCAACATTGTCATTTCTCCCGTTGTCGTTGCATCTGTTGCCCGGTAAGCTTCTAAGTCATTTCTTCTTTCGGTCATATTTCTGTCGATTTGTCGTTCTTTATTAGTTTATTTCTCATTTCTACTGTGTGTTTCTTCTCAATCTTCCAAATTTCTGGTGACATTTGTCTTCGATATCCCCTGCATCATTTCTCAATCTGAGTTTTGCAAAGAGAATGTAGCCATAATTTTCGTAGAGGAAACTGTGATTTAAACCCAATTTTCGTAGAGCATACAATAGATTTTCATTCATCAAATCTTCTTTGCACATGAATAATTTGTTGAAATTCAATTTGATAAGAGTGGAAGAATCTCAGGAGCAGCAATCCGAACTTACCTTTTGGAAAGGTCTCAAGTTTTGACATTATACTTACAAAGCATAAAGGACAGGTATGTGTATCCTTGCCAAGTGCTTATGCTAATGGGTTTAAATCACACTTTTTGTTATTTTCATTCAATTTCTTATAGATTTAACTTTTGGGTTTGGATTATAATGTATTTTCTTTCCTTGATGAATTAATATTTAGTCTCTTGGCATATGATTGTTGATTTGTATGATTTTATTTAAAAAGTTCCTATGATTTTACTTAAATGTATTACAGGTGGATTTGTATTTATTGATTGATTGATTTATTTACTATTGCATGTATGAAATAACTTCTATATTTCGAATTCATAAACATCAAGCATGAATTGAAACTCAAAAATACATTCTCACCTGTCTGCTCTCTTTGGCATTTCTGATAGCTGATCGAGACATCTATTAATAATCTTTAGGTCATTCGGAAACTTTCTTTGCTTGGGAACTATCCACCTGGCCAATGGAATTTTCCAATATGGAATGTAGAAAGTGGACCTATGCTCAGCTTTAAAAAGAGTACCATAGACTGTCTGTAATACATTTAAAAGTAAATGCTCTAAAAAATCTCAAGAATGTTAGCTTTAACTTAGGGACTGAGAGAGAGAAGCAAAGAAAAAGACAAAAAGATAGAGTATAATCAAGTAATTGGTGGTTGCTTGGTGCTCCAGAGTGAAACCCATGTAGTGGAGACCAACTAAGATAAATTGAGAGGGGGAAAAACAGTATTTAGAAGGAAACTGCAAAATTCTGTCTTGACCATGAAATTTACGACTACCAGAACAAAGGGTGGAACGTTAGCATGCATACTTTCATTTACAATCAATGAAAATCAATATGATATATTGGAAATGCATAATTGTGTAGTCAAACCTTGATGACTGGAGATTCTTTGGTGACAAAACCAAAGTCATAGTTGAAAACACCAAGCCCAATAATATCAAGAGCCAAACTAGAAAACTCTGCTTCAAGGTCCAATTCAATTGACTTCTGATCGTTATGGCTTTCTCCTTCAAGAAGTTTGTTAATTGTTGATATTGACCTTTTTGAACAATTTGTGAATATTTTGATCATAGCTTCCAAGTATGAAAGGATTTTATGATATTATGGTATAAAAGGATTTTATATACCGGCTATAAGCCTATAACTGCTTGACAGTAGTGCTAAAGAGTAAATTTTCTATAAGATATTATGGTATGAAAGGATTTTATATATCTTTTCTATAAGTAAATTTTCTGAATAAGGTATGCTTCTGAATTAAATGGAGTTCTGCATTTAACATTGGATTCTGTTATTTTTTTCTTGGGTGCAAAATTTTCTATTCAAATCAACTAGAGCAGATTCACCTTTGAAGGCCACAGATTTTGGATTATCAGATTTTATTAGACCCGTTGAGGAAAAATGTTGTGTTAATAATTGATTTGTTTAATTTTTGTGTGTCAGAAATGTCCTTGCAATTTTTACCTGAGACTTCTATTTTATTTTTAAAAAAATCAGGAAAGAAGTTCGAGATATTATTGGCAGTGCTTACTATGAAAAATAAATTATCTCCTTTTTCAGTTTGATATGATTGTTGTTACAGATGGTAGCAAAGTTCTTGGTCTTGGTGATACATTGGTCATTGTTTCATTTTTTTCTAGAATTAAAATCTTCCATTTCGGTTGCAATTTAGATTTTGTTCATCTTCTAATTTGAAATCTCTGTTAATTGCTGATCTAATAATTTGTTCAAATAATTTCCTTTTAATTCTGCATTTTAGGGGTACAATGTCTAATGTATTTGTAGTAATACTAAAGGGCTAGGTGAAGATAAATTGTCTTTAAGACATTTTTAATCTAGATAAATGCATCTATGACCCAAATTGTCCAATGATAAGATATAAATGTCAAAACTAAAGTCAATCTAAATTAATTATATGTTGATGTTCTGAATTTTGGCTTTCAACTTCTGAGACTTGAAATTCATTATGGTTGAGTTAGCAAATGTTTTTATAGCCTTATAGGTATAAGCCAGTTAGCCAATGTTTTTATAGCGAATGTTCTCACAATAACACTAATAAGATATGCTTATTTGTTTTGATGTGCTTGACAAGGAGAAATATAAACTGAGAAAGCACCATGGCAGGGAGTAAGTTAAGCAATGTTTCATTTTTTAGTAAATTTTAAATGACAGTGTTATACTTTTTTATACTATGTTGAAATTTATAAAATTTTTCACCATTGCTTCACTATTTGAGACTGCTTAATGCAAAAAGTGTATTTTGTGCCTCTGCGATAGAGATTCAAATATATCCCTATCCCCACCATATGAAGGAGATGCTTTTGGAGGTAGTATTACTTTTGTAATCTATTAATTCAGATGCCCCGCTATGCTGTGATAATAGGAGAAGAAGCTTTATGATTAAGTCATCTTCCACTATGCCTCTTTATTTTTTGCTGCCAACAATAAAAGTTATTAATATGAGATCAATTATAGTATTTTATCATATTTGGTGTCTTTGGCTAATGCTCATGGTAAGCCTCTCTGTCTTTCTTTTCATTTTATAGCTTGGTCTGAATTATTATGACCCTGATGTCCTTCATTAATTGGCTTTTTCCCCAGGATTGGAGAGGGTTTTGGGCTATATTTTGCTTATTTAACATTCAGTTTTCTGTTCAAATTCCTTAGTAAGGCATGGTATGGAGTATGGGACAGTGGACTTAATCATGTAAAAACTAAACTTTGAATGCCATACCCTGCTTTTGAAATACTTGATTCTGTCCCCTCTTAAGGACAATATTCTCAAAGAAATTACTCTTTTTTTTTTTTTTTTTCAGTGAGTTAGCTATAGTATGTTAGGTTCTAAACTGATGTAAAATATGTTGTTTCATCAATATTTTTTTCACCATATCCTGTTGTAAATAATGACTTTCTGCACAGATGAGTGGGGGTGATCTTGAAGTATCAGCTTTTGGATCTGTTTGTGTTGTGCTGTGTTCTTTGTTGCCTCCAGATGAGTGGAGGAGACTTTTGCTGTTTTGCCCAAGTTTGTTGTCTCCTTTGTTGCAGTTTTGCCGTTTTGCCCAAGTCTGCTGCTTCCAGATTAGTTGTTATCATTTTCGGTGCCATCAGAATAGTAATTGATTTACTGTCAATTTGTAATTCTGCTTCTTGCTGTCAATTTGTTGGATATGGTACTAATGGAATCATTTTACTCCTACAAACTTGCTTGGATCACCTGAATTACATAAAAATTGGGAGATAAGCCTTTTTTCATGCTAAAAATTGTGTTTTCTGTTTTCTTTTAATTCTCTGCGTAACCTAGCTTTCCTTTCATAGCTATAATACTTGGTCTTTCAGTAAGAATAATGATGAACTACATACTGCCTCAAAATAAATGGTTTTTAAAGCTCTATTTTTGTAAGTCTCTGAAGGCTGGATTTAGACCGATAAGTCTTGAGAATTACATTTTTTCATTTAAAGAGTACAGAATATAGATGCTAAAAACTGGTGTTTCATAACAAATTAAGTAAATTAGGCTGTCAAATGTTTTTGGGATACAACTTTGTGACCTGGAATACTATGTTTTTCAATTAAAGTATCCAGTTAGAGGGCAGCTAATTTTAGTAAAACTGAGCAAAAGTAATATTCAAAATGGTATGTGCATGGTTTTCTATATTGTTCTGAACTTGGATAGTAATAACTATGTAANTAAAAAAAGACAAAAAAAAAGAGTAAATAAAAAAATAAACCAAGACTGGTTCAAACGATTTGCCTCCGGTTCAGGCCGGTTTCACCGGTTTCAAAGGAATTACTGATGAAGGTGCTGCAATGATTGTTGATGGTTTGGCTCCCAAAAGTGGCAAATGAAAATATATCAATTCAATAAGTGAAGAATTTATATAAACTTTTTTTGCGAATGTGACTGCACTATCTTGGAAGTAAGCATAAGCATATCTTGATCTTGATTTGCTTGGTAATGCATACTTTCTACATCTTGATTAGATGATGTATATAATTCAAGTGAATTTTTCTGATCAGATCAATCCATAGCTGCAATTGCTAATAACCAACTGGTGGCTGCTGATGCTAAATATATTGGTGATTCCTTTATATATAATATCTTTTCCTTTACTTAGATGACATTTTGAATTTGTCTTTTTTTCCGATCTGTATACACGAATGGTACAATATTTGATGAATGAACTTAATTGGCAAGGTGTGTGAAGGATATTCCTAATTATATAAATTGTAAGAAAAAAACCCGTGTGAAAGCACGGGTCTATACTAGTTCATAATATTCCACTTGGCATTATTGGTTTCCAAGTGACAACGTTATCTGCTTGCTCATAGTGAAGAAATTAGTGGTCACACAATGGACTCAAAATGGCGACATCAAGTTTGTTGAAGGCTCAACCACCACCAGCCAGAATTCGAAAACAGAAATGAACTGAGAGATCCGTACAATAACTATGCTCTCATATGCTCGTCACGCGCGCGATATTGTGAACTCACAATCCCTATTCGTTATTCCCCGAATAACACGCCCTCATCAAAATCTCGCTCTATTTAGCTCTCACCGCTTCTTTTCATTTTCGACTTCTTTGTCTTTGACTCCACGTAAAGCCACACGTAGACCGCGTTCCTCATTTTTCAAAAATCCCAATCTTCCTCTGTTTCTCTCTGCTTTCACTTCTTCCTCCTCAAGCCCTAGGTCTACCATGGGATCGCTTTCTGCCCTAGATGAGCCTCTGCAATATCCTATTGCTCGTAGAGACGAGTCCGTCGTCGATGACTTCCATGGCGTCAAGATTGCCGATCCTTATCGATGGTACGAACGTTTATCGAAAACTATCTAGGTTTAAGGTTACATTGAGAATGTTATGTTCCTATCATTGTTTTATTTCATATGAATGAGATTGAGCTAGCTCGTATTTGCGATTTATAAACTTGTGGTCGGAAATGCTGATGTAGACATAGTTGAGTTTTATATTCGGTTCATAGGCTTGAGGATCCGGATGCGGAAGAAGTCAAGGAGTTTGTGCAGAAGCAGGTTAAACTGACGGATTCCGTGCTTAAGATATGCGATACTAGGGAGAAGCTTCGTGAAAAGATCACCAAGCTGTTTGACCATCCTCGTTATGATGCTCCTTTTAGGCGAGCTGATAAGTACTTTTACTTCCATAACACCGGCCTTCAGGCTCAAAGTGTTCTTTACGTGCAGGTTTGACGGTCTAATTGTTCATTTAGATATGTCAATGAAGCTTATATTTCTTTTCCGTTTTGACTCTGAGCTTCTTCGATTTCATTATCTAAAACATTTCAGAATGGTTTGGATGGAGAACCAGTGGTTTTGCTTGATCCCAATGCCCTTAGCGATGATGGTACGGTCTCATTGAGCACACTTTCGGTGAGCCGGGATGCCAAATATTTGGCTTATGGCCTTAGTTCAAGTGGTAGTGATTGGGTGACGGTGAAAGTAATGCGTGTTGAGGACAAGAATGTTGAACCTGATATTTTGTCATGGGTGAGTATCACACTTTGTCTCCATAAAAAGGGAGATGAGTTTAGAGATGAACCATTTATTGATCACTACTACCTTGTTTTCAGGTCAAATTTTCCTCTATTAGTTGGACACATGATGGCAAAGGTTTCTTTTACAGTCGCTATCCACCACCCAAGTAAGTGATCTCCTATCCTCATTTTCTTTCCAGGAAGTAGGCAACTGAATTCAATTTCAAACTTACAAGTTATCTGTTAAAATGTGAGCAAATTCAGCAAATTATCTTTTTCATTCTAATTTGAAGTCACTATGTGGAGCTTTTCATTCTAATTTGCAGTTGTTATCTGATTGCTATACAGATAGCAAATAGGATTGCTTATTCTTCAATTATAAATTGAATTTTATGGTGACGGATTTGGTTTATTGGCTATTAAAATCTGTATTGTTCTTTTAGAAATCTTGTGAACAATTTATTCTGATGATGAAAACTTGAATTATTGACTTTGGTTCTTTTACACTGTAGAGATGGAGAGGTAGTAGATGCTGGGACTGAGACAAATGCTAACCTTTACCATGAGCTCTATTATCATTTTTTGGGCACAGATCAATCAGAAGATATTCTATGCTGGAGAGATTCTGATAATCCTAAGTATTTGTTTGGTGCAAGTGCTACTGATGATGGAAAGGTACATTGTATTTGTCATTGATTCATTGCTTTAGATGTATGTGCCATTGTCCATATTGTGGATGTAAATGAAATGGTAAAAATGTGCAGCTAGTTTGTTTTTGGTGCTTTTGTGATGTTTTAGTGAATTCGCACTAAATAATTGTATGGGAATTATGTTTTCTCGTTTGATGCTACACTAGCTACGCTTTACTCTACATATTTTTAAGAAAGCATCTATATTCTATTTAGTTCTTCCTGATTTAGTATTTTAAATGGGTGATGAATGATGATGTATTGATGATATTTTGCCAAAAACCTGGATCTCAATTATTCCAATTTTAGCTTGATGTAAATGTTAAGTAGTTGAGTGTTATGAATGAACTTCTATATCAATATTTAATCCGGTAAAGTACAGTTACTTATAGAAATGGACCTGGCTTTAAGTGTGTTGCCATAGAAAACTGAACTTCCACTTTAACGCTTTGCAAGGTTCTAATTTTGTCCAAACAGAGGTGTAACTGAAGTCATGGCGGAAAGTGTACTTGGAATTTTCCTTTGTTGAGTAGAATACTGTAACAGAGCCCATAACTAATATTGTGTATATATTCTCAGATATTTTGTGAATTACTGACCCTGTATTTTTTATTGCTTGTTCAGTATGTCCTTCTTTATATTGATGAAGGGTGTGATCCAGTCAACAAACTTTACTACTGTGACATGACTGCTCTTCCTAATGGGCTGGAAAGTTTTCGGAATGAAAATGCCCTACTCCCATTTGTCAAGCTCATTGACAAGTTTGATGCACAGTATCATGACATTGCAAATGATGACACTGTATTTACTTTTTTGACCAACAAAGATGCTCCAAAATATAAACTAGTTCGAGTTGATTTGAAGGAACCAACTGTTTGGACTGATGTTCTACCAGAATCTGAAAATGATGTACTTGAGTCTGCATGTGCTGTAAATGGTAACCAAATGATTGTGAGTTATTTGAGCGACGTGAAATATGTTCTGCAAGTGCGAGACCTAAAAACAGGATCCTTGCTCCATCAATTACCAATTGACATTGGCTCAGTCACTGGAATTTCTGCACGGCGTGAAGATAGTATTGTTTTCATAGGCTTCTCAAGCTTTTTAACTCCTGGTATCATATATCAGTGCAATTTGGAAAATGAGGTTCCTGACATGAAGACTTTTCGTGAAATTGTTGTCCCTGGGTTTGACCGCTCTGAGTTTCATGTCGACCAGGTAAAAAACTGTCCTAATTGGTGTTGGAATGTTATATTGTCCACTTTCATATAAATAGTTAGGGTCTTGAACATTGCATTATTTTGTTTGAGTATAGGCATGGAATCTCATGAAATCTGTTCTTTGTTGTCATTTTGTTACAATTTTATGATGTGATGCGTCCATTTCAGGTTTTTGTGCCTAGCAAGGATGGCACCAAGATCCCAGTGTTCATAGTTGCAAAAAAAGACATTATTTTGGATGGCTCACACCCTTGTTTATTATATGGATATGGTGGTTTTAACATCAGTCTTACACCATCTTTTAGCGTCAGTCGCGTTGTACTCACAAGACATCTAGGTGCTGTTTTCTGCATAGCAAATATACGTGGTGGTGGAGAATATGGAGAGGAATGGCATAAAGCAGGCTCCCTTGCTAAAAAGCAGAATTGTTTTGATGATTTCATTTCTGCCGCTGAATACCTTGTGTCTGCTGGTTATACCCAACCCAATAAGTTATGCATTGAAGGTGGAAGCAACGGTGGACTCCTGGTTGGGGCTTGCATAAATCAGGTTTAATTCATTTTCCCTTTTCTTTTGATTTTAGTCCTGCTGAAGTTGTCCAATTGGTTAGGTTTTGAAGCAAGGACCTTTTGGTTGGGATTTTTTATTCTCGGCCTTTGGAATGTCCTCCTGTCTTGTGAATCATTCATTTATACGTGTTTTGTTTTTCCCCTTGCATCCAGAGACCTGATCTTTTTGGCTGCGCATTGGCTCATGTGGGTGTCATGGACATGTTACGGTTCCACAAGTTTACTATAGGTTTGTTTGAATTTGTTGTGTTAGGTAGTAATAATTAAATATCTAGTTACATATCACATATTGATGTAGAATCGTTACAGGTCATGCTTGGACCTCAGATTATGGTTGCTCAGACAAGGAGGAAGAGTTTCAATGGCTAATAAAGTAAGTTTTATCCAATCTTGAAATATCAAGAACTTAGATACTCATTTAATGATTCAAGTTTTGAAGATGATTTTCTGCTTGTTGCACTAAATGCTTGGTTTTAGTACAAAGTTCTGTAGGGTCGGAAGATATTTTCATATTCTGTTCAGTCGTCCCTTTTATTATCCATGCTGCATGATGACTAATATCTTCTTTTCCGTCACTCTTACCTAGGCTATTTATTCATTCTCCAACATTTTTATTTGCCTATCAGAACTCATTTTATTCGGGTTTTTTTTTCATACTAATCTAGTAAAACTGTAAAACCAGTACATTTGTCTCCTCATTTCTACCTGCATTTTAAGAATATCTTAAATGGGTGAATGGATTCTCTGAAATTTAGAGAAAGAGATGAAATTGGTGAAATTAGAGAGAAATAAAAAGAGATAAAGAGAGAAAACCTTACAAACAAAACAATCAAATGTATGGAGCTCACATCTCCCTCTTTTTCCCTCTGTCAGGTCTTGGGGCCATGTAGAATTATTAGATGGCTATAAAAATTTATAATGGGGTATCCAATCAAGTCATTAAAAAACAAAAACGAAGCTGGTTTAGCCTCCTGAGAGCTAGTTCATATTGTAAAGGTGGAATAGAGATATGGGTTATATTAAGGGATGAAGTTCTCTAATGTGCAAAGAATAGAATCCTGGTTTGTTTGCGATTCAAAACAAAATGGAAGTTATTTCTGAATAACAAATAAACAAGAAATCTACATATGTTGTGTTTAATGTATTTTGTTTGAGAGAATCTGTTTTAGTTGCCATTATTGTGGCCCTACTTAGAGCTAATTCCATTTAGCCTTGTCAAGTAAAATCAATTAATATTATCTCCTTTGTTTTATAACATGTTTTAAATTTCAACCCCGTCTTTTAGATACTCTCCATTGCATAATGTGCGAAGACCATGGGAGGAGCATCCCGACAAGTCAATTCAGTACCCACCAACCATGTTATTGACAGCTGATCATGATGATCGTGTTGTGCCACTGCACTCTTTGAAGTTACTGGCGGTTAGTCAAAAATCAAAATCTCCCTCTTAAAAGTTTTTTTTTTTTTTCAATCTAGTAATGTCATAAGCTACAGGAGCATTCAGCGTCTTCTTCATTAATTGCAATCAATAATTCAATATTGCATTATTAGCTCTTGGAGTGTAGCTCTCTATGACTATGAGACACTCTGTTCTTGCTAATACATATTTTTTAAAAAAATTATGCTTTCAGACTCTGCAGTATGTTCTCTGTACGAGCCTGGAGAAAAGCCCTCAGACCAACCCTATTATTGGTCGCATTGAATGCAAAGCTGGACATGGAGCCGGTAGACCAACGCAGAAAATGGTAAGAAATTTGTTTGCTTCAAAAGTTGTGCTCAGACTATACAGTATGCTTTAGGAAGTGAGAAAGAAGAAAAAAATAAGCTTTATTTTCTTTTAAAATTATTAACTTCGATTCATTTTTTTTCCGCTTTCGTATGTAACTTAGTCCTAAAGGCACGCAGTGTCAAAATATGGTGTGCTGACACCTCCTACATTGTTATTTGTCTTGTCTCAGATTGATGAAGCTGCTGACCGCTACGGTTTTATGGCTAAAATGCTAGATGCACAGTGGACTGATTAGGATTTAGGGGCCAATCAGACGCAGGTGTAGGTGATGAAATGATTTCGTTTCAGCAAAAACATTATCTCCATACATTTTCTACCCTTTACCCATTAAAACCTAAGAAGATAGTTTTATCTAGGAATAATCCCGTGATTTGGGGAAGCCAGTATTTCTTTTTCAAATTATAAGTGGGAACTAGAAGCCGTAGATAGGTGATGTTTAATTTATTTTTCTTTTTTGAGTTGCTCATTTTATTTTGTATCTACTTGAGCTTTGTAGTTCAAACTCAAGGAAATCAGGAAGTAGCTGAAAAGATAAACATTCTTAAAATGTCATTAGCCGCGGGAGACTCTAGTGTCCTCAGAGAGATTCGTGAAACGGTTTTACAATTGAAAGCCCCACTCCAATTGGTATGTCTTTCCAGTAGTAGTTGTACGGAGTTTTATTCCTCCTTATAATAGAATTGTCTCTAGGGCATTTTCTTAACTGGTGTTCACAATGGCTGGTAATAATCATTAGTGAAAGAAAACTAGGTTGATTTTTCATTTCTGGTTTGAGACCACTTTAACCGTTCTGTTTTGGTTAAATTAATGTATTTCATTTAAAAAAATCTTAATTTTCATGATAATTCACTTAAAATTTAACCAGCAAGAATTTATAAAAATTCAAAAGTGGACTTAATTGGTTTAAGGAAATGTTTCATATTTTTATTTTTAATATTTAAAAAATATGTTTTATAAGGTCAATAAACCGTTTTTATTTACTATATTTAAATTTTGTTAAATTGAATAACGTTAATTTTTATATACTTTTAAGTTTGATTATTATTAAATGATGATTTTAACATGATTAAATTATTTACTTTTTTTGTAAAGTTGTAAAATATCACAAGTTTATTTTTGAAAATACTGGAAACGACTGGAAACGTCTTTTTGACGTTTCCTGTTTTTGTTTTAGGAAATATTTTCAAAAAACATGTACAAAATATGTTTTCAGTCATCTTTTCTGTTTTAAGTGAAAATGAAAACAAGAAACATGACAATCAAATATCTGATTGGTTGTCGAAATGACTAAATGTGTTTTATACAGTTTTTTTGAAAATGTTTTTTAAACGAAGAAATGTCAAAGATGTTTCTAGTATTTTCAAAAACAAATTTGTAATATTTTGCTACCTTGCACAAAAGTAAATTATTTAATCATGTTAATATAATCATTTTGTAATAATCAAACTTAAAACATAAAAAATTGTGTTATTCAAGTTAACATAATTTAAATATGAATAAAAATATTTTTTTGACTTTATAAAACAAACATGTTTCTTAAGTATTGAAAATTTTAAAATGAAAATAGAACAAAAATGAGAACGAGAAACATTTGCTTAAATCAAACAAGCCCTTATAAATATTAGTAGAATTAAGAAATCTTAATTTTTATGCCTTTATAAAATTTGGTTATTATGATTATTAAATGTTCATTAAATTATACACTCATACTAAATTATCTTTAAATAGTTTAAACTAAACATCTTCCATGTTCGAACTCTCTACATTCAAGCTCAATAATATAAGCCAACGAATAAAATTGGACCGGACTATCAAATTTCAACAAATTTGTGAACATGTTCAATTTCAAAATAAAAACCAGGTGTTTTTCAGCGTGCAAAAATCATTAAGGCTAACGTGAAAATATAATTGACTACAGTAGTTATTTGATCAAATATGTCTTCTATCCAAATAAATGTAAAAAATAAAAATACTTGTCATCTTAGACCCGCGAAGTGTAGGAGGTTCTACTAAACTCGATTGTTCAGTGTCTACGGCTAATGTTTTTCAAGAAACAGTGACATATATATGACACCATCTAGTTTCTCTATTGTGGGTAACTGCAAACTGACCAAAAAATAAAAAAGATGAGAGCAGCTGATAAATCTCAATCACCTGGAAAAATCCCAAAGCCACTCACTTGAACTTCTCTCCAAGCGCACCAAAGGGGTTGAAGGATGCAACTGTCTGAATGGATTAGTTATATAATTAAGCCCAAGCTTAAGCATTAAATACAGAAATATCAGATGCCATTATTCAGTCAGGAAACAGTCCATTCTGACATTTGTGACATCGAGCTGTAAAATTTCAGCTCTACAACCCAAAATTGATCCAATACTGCAAAACAAACAGTATTTATAAGTACATAATAACGGGGCAATGGGGCATCCTTTGTCCTAGTCTCCAGATAATTCTTGATAAAACCAGAAATGAATAAGGCAATACAATCTTTATGACATACCTAGGATAGGTGCGTCCAAGATCTCCATGAACAAATTCCTTGATGTAGGTCCCGGCCTGCGTTTCAAACATATTTAATCTTTCACTCATTATTTTCACTCGAACAGCAGGACAAATATAAATAAAACTAGAACCAAAACTATGCATTCTCTTGTTTAGGCCACTCAACCAAAGTCCAAAACATTCTATAGTATCCTAAGAGACCATTATTTTTTTTGGTTGCCCAAGGTATCCCCAACCCGATGGGCTAAGAACTAATCTTCCGCGGATCTGAGCTCCATTTAAGGGTTTGCCGCTGGTCAATCCTAAGAGACCATTATTTTGAATCAAATGAAGTATTCAATCATGCTTAAATTGGCCTTTAATTTATTACTTTAAATTGCCAATTAAATGTAAAGCCACCCCAGCACCATGGACTTGTGAGGTTAGCCATGTAAAAACCATATCTCAACATTATAACTAAATACTAAATTCGTTTGAAATAAAATATACCTGTGTACATAGATGCAAAAGAAAATACTGTGAACTTCCAGCAATTGTTTCTACTTTCATCCTAGAATTTGAGAATATGAGGAGAGGGGGTATTTCAGTTAGTAGCTGATTGTAGAGTGATTGTGAAGATGTCCCATAGTAAATTTCAATTGACAATGTTTAATACCAATGGATAATCTTTTCACGCTCTAAAGGACTGCGCCGATGTAGCACTCTTATTGGGGTCCTCTGCAAAATCTTCTGCAAGAAACAAAAGATAAAACAACTGTTACAAACAAGAATCAATTCCCAAATATTCATCATAAGCATAGAGAGACATAATCCTTAGCTGCTACACTTAGTCTTCCAAATGAACATTTAATCTAGAATGATGTTTCGATTTCTCATTTACTAGTCAGTCTGCAATTTTTGTTTAACAATAAAAAACTTGAAACAATGTCTTAATAGCCAGCTGAGGTCTTTAGACAAAACTGTTAAAAACTGAATTGAACCAAAAACCGATTAGAGAAAAAAAAAAGAGAGAACCAGCTGAGTCATTCGAGAAAAAAAAAAAAAAGATCTGCAGCCTTGTTGAATTTTATTTTTTAACTCACTTTTTAGTTGAGCCTTGGGTTAATTATTAGTTATGAACAAATTCTAATATGTATCTATTATTTGGTGCTTTTTCTTGTTAATATGAAATATAAGTATATAACATAAATTATGTGCGAGAAATTATGGATTGAAGTTATATTAGATGGTAGGGACTAACTTATAATTAGAATTCTGCATCTCAGTATGTAAAATCCCCTATTTAATCCTGAATTTCTCTCAACTAGCAAAGGCTGACGAGGGGAAACTCAATAAATACACTAGCATTTGAGCAAAATTTAATATCAGAGGAATTGATAGCCCCTCACAAGTTCCATAAGTTTTTTGAGGTCATGATTCCTGCCCAAGTATATCCTTGGGTAAGGTAGAACCATAGATGGAATGCAGCACAAACCATAAGTTTTGAAGACAACAAAGTAAGATGGTCTGGATTCTTCATTTTCATAATGTTTCAAGTCATTAAAATTTTTATTGAATTCGTCAGTCAAGTTGGTAATCACCAAAGAACATATGTTTCATTCTTTTTTTCTTTTTATTTTTGGTAAGGCCAACTAGAATATGTTAGATAACAAACAGATCAGAAATAAGCACTACAGTTGCGTAATTTTACAAAGTACCAAAAACAGCAAGAAATAGCAGATTAATACGGGCCGCTGATACTAGATATGCCCCACATGAATGGACTCAATGAACACTAACAAAAGTATGAAGTGGATAAAACAGAGACTTAATTGATATGAAGAACTACAATAAGGATGTGTTAAAGGATGTATCTACGGGCACAACTTAGCCTCAATCAAATTTCCTCGTCTGTTTGCTTGGTTATCTTATTTGAATTATAAAAATTTGAGGACAAACAATAAACACTCACCAAATCATTGAAAGAGGACAGATGTTGCAAATCTTCATCTTTCAGAGGACGAGAAATCCACACTAAGGCAGCATATTGCTTCTGTGAAATTAATGAATATTGTAATTTTAGCCTGAACCAGGCAAAATGCTTGAAGCCGGAAAGACTAAAAACATGAACCATGAACATTAGAAGAAAAATGCAAGACCTGTTTCTCTGCCTCTCCTTCACGCATAAGGTCCCAACCATGACTACCAACCACTTTTAGATTTTTTACTCTCACCTGCATGAGCATTGAGTATAGATTTAGTAATAACAAAATAATTGACAGGAAAGTCATTCTTGATAGAATTACAACATTACCAATTTATTTTCCAGATTATTTATCATTTTCTCTACATCTTTTACTTGAAGCTCAGATGGAACATGCCGAGCATTTTGCACCTCAACAAGAAATGGCCTGCCTGAACCCAACATTCGGACCTGGAAAAATAGCTCCAAGTCAGAGTGATAGAAGTTCATTTAGCAAAAAAGTTTTCAAGAAGGCAGCAAGTACAAAAGATCTCTAGTACATCAATATCTTCTCTGCCAGCAGCATGAAACTTAAAATTATCACCATGGCATGTTTGAAGGATCCTTCCACCAACTATTTCCTGTAATAGGTACACACTTCATCAGCTTCCCCGATCCAACAAGGAGAAAAGGAATCACAATGGCTACTCGTTGAAGTAGGCAATACCTCAACAGATGCTTCCCCCATTCTTTCATCATCAATGATCCAGCGTGTTTGGCTCACATTCCGTGAATACTGCCATGAAAGTAGCAGCGTCAATTTTAAGTTGCATAATCAATTAATTCCATATATTTTTTCTAAAGAAAATAAAATAAGATCCATCCATTATTTGCAATTCATGGATAACTCAAATCTAAGAGATTGACACATTAAACTAAAGTATCTTGCTCATGTGAAATATTTACTTTTATGTTTGTTGTGAACATCACAAGATATTTGGGTAAAATGTGAAGATATAACCATTGCATCTAAATTTAATATAATCAAGAGCGGTAATACGTCTCTCTAGTCTCCATAAAAGGGAAAAAAAAGTATTACTACTTCAATACCTTCAAGTATCTTCCACCAAAATAGACAGGTGTCCTGTAGCAACTTACTGAAAAGTGGCAAGGTTCATTTGCCTAGAAAGTATGAACAGTCAGTCAGCAAAGAATTCTATATCAGCTTATTCAGAATTGACTAAGGAAAGCTGTCAGAGGCTCAGAACTTCCTTTTGCTTTGAAACACCATATAACTCAGCAAGTAATTTAGTTATTTCGTTTTTAACTAACAAATAAAAAAAATCAATAGACGAAAAAGAAAATAGAATTCTTAGGTAGTATGAGATGCCCAAGTCCGACATGAGTGGTATGGAATGTTCAACAAAGTACTTAAGAGGCTTCATTTTCCCTCCTCAACAGTTAGCTTACCGGAATAGCTCCCCAATATCACTTGGATCTCATCAATTGGTATTAGAACCTGGTGTTGACAGCATAGAGAGGACAACCTGCCAAGGGTTTTGACCCACAAAGGGTTCTAATTGGCAGAAGAAAGTAAAGTGTCGCAAAAGTGTAGCAACCGTAATGTCAACTCTCCAAGAGTGGTGCTTTGATGGGGACATGGGTATTATAGGATGTTCAATGAAATACTTAAGTGTCATGGTTCTCCCCCACTCCCCCCTTTAACAACTATCTTTTGAGGGAGGTTCTGCAAGGTTACTCGGGGATTGGCCAAGTTCCCATCAGCAAGTGTTATGGTGCAGAACTACCAATAAATTTGATAGAAAGTATTGCAAGTAACATGACATACCATTATAAGAGAAACCCCACTCCCCCAACATTTAGGCCATAAAAGAGGAAGAAAATAGAGCGTTACCTTTTCTTGCAAACTGTTGATTGACTTTTCCTCAACTAAATTGGGTTCATCTGTGATAGAATCTGAACATTCACTGCAAGAAACTGTGGAGTCATTGGCAACATCTAGACTGTTGTCCATGCCTACAAATAATCTCAGCATATGTTAGTGTAGAAGAAGGGCTAATGGAAATAAAAAAGAGTCATGAAGACTCAAAAGGAAAATAACATTCTAGCAACTCTTTTTCTAGCTAAAAACAAGTTGTCATGCATTTTTACAGTAATATAGAATGTGTGCAAACACACATAATTAAAATGTGTTTGTATGTGTGTATCAAAAGTAAACGAAAACTTTACAAAATTTATCTTCCTTGATCTTTTCTCACTAGTGTTTTAAATAACACTACACTCGATAAATTCAAATAAAACATATAGACTGCTCAGGATTCTCAACAAGAAGAATCTTGCCCACTTAATGCCACAGTTAAGCTTACAGCTGAATGTGACTAGGGCTTCATTGCTTAAGATAGATCTTAATAAAATGCCATTATATCGAAATAACTGTCAGGACAAGACACAAACATCTGAGTTTGGAAAATTACATATGTAGGATAGTCGTAAACTTCGACATACCTGTTTTTCTTTTCTTGCCACTCTTATAACAATCCGAACCCTTGTTAGCTCCATTTGATGGCTTAGAGTGACTGTATGTCAAACGGATGCGGAAAGGGCTCATACTAGATTTACAGCCCTGCAAAACTTCAATTCTGTAAAGGATTATAGGAAGAAAGAAAAAAAACGCTCATGTAAACAGGCAAGTAAAATTTCTAGTAACTTTTAGTTTTAGACTTTGATGAATGATTAGTAGTTTGCCTTTGCTAAAGATCACTTTTTTTTGAAAATATTGCATAAATCTAAAAGTTTCACTTTTTAACTAATATAAAAGATCAAACAAAATAATTCACTTACTAGAAGATTTTCCAGAGGATATACTAGAGAAAATTTTAAGGCATCCTTTGTAGAAATGCATCCAACATGTGACTTCTCTTGGAACCAAGCCTCTGCTTCATATTTCCTTTTCATATATGACCTATAAAATTTAACAAGAGACCGTGCTCTGACCCATCTTGTACATTTAAAAAGAAGTATAAACAAATATAGAGTATGGCTCTGGGAATGGGAAAAATGAGTTTTCTTCTTCCCTAATTCTAAAAGAAATATTCTGTTGCACGTTTAATTTTACAAGACAAAGAATCAAGAAACTAGACCATATCATTTTATTCATTCCATAAATGTTTCAAATGGTGAGAAAAAGCAAGAAGGACAAGAGGCTTCAATCATTAAGAAACACTCTGATTTTTTTCTTAAAAAAAAATACATAGTGCTTATTGGCCAGAATAAATTCTTACTGAATTGAGGACTCATTTTCAAGGATAACAGGTGGTATTGAAACTTCAAGCGAAAAGCTATCAATCTGATGGCCCTGTGCTTTAACCAAATCAGCAATCAATACAGCCATGTCATCAGGAGTATCTTTTTTCACCAGAGTCTTTCTGTCATCAAAATAGCTAAACTGCAGGATCCCTAGGCAAAGGCTGCAAACTTTAGGATCAGATTCGTAATCCTTGGAATTACTGGAGTTTTCACATTTTCTGAAACAACTCTCCATGGTATCTCTGTCCAAATCAGCTGGTCCTCCAAGAATGGAACTCATCATTGATGATGAAAGTAAGGCAGAGGAATAAATGCGCCCTTGGACCCCAAACAACCGAAAGATGCAGCGCACACATATCTGAAAAAGTATATATTACTGAAAAGACGTGACAATATTTTATTACTAGTACTTACAACACAAGTTTCATGAAGCCCTAAGCAACTTCCCATTCTTAAGTGCTCTTTGATATAATTATTAAACTACAGGATATATTGATATGATCAATTCAAACAAAGCTATTATCAACAGATTTGGCATCCTCACAAAATTATCCAGGTCAGTTTCTTATCAATACATGTAGTGTAATAAATTAGGTTGCAAAAGGAAAGCCAAAAACATCTGACATCGATGAAATCCTGCATTCCAAGTTAACTTCCACAAAAATATGTTTAACGATACAAGAATCTTCGTTATCCTTCGAAAATTAAAGAAATCGTGAAATAGTTTAGTTCTCAGCATAACACAGTGGATCAGGTTAAAGTTCACACAATGACAAAATATCAAGAGTAATAGTGGAGTTCAGACTCACTCCTTGGGACAAGAGCTCCTTGACGGCGTTCGAAGGCAAACCCTGGACGGCGTCGTTGAATTCACGGGAACCGTCGATGCCGTCATCGGACGGCTTGTGTTCAGCGGCGGTAGAGGCAACATGTTCTAGCTCAGGATCGCCGATGGTGTTCGTGGCTTCGTTCTCGTCCACCATCGTCAAAACTTCTCTCAGTTTTAATGGCGGGCGGTTTTCAAATAAGAGAGGCAGAAGAGATGTATGAACTATGAAGCACTTATACTGGAATAGGTTCTTCTCTCTTCTCTATTCCTTGTGTTAAGTGTTAACTACTCAATAACTGAACACATTGAGCGCGTGGTATCTCATATTATTATGATACTAGACTACTACTAGCTAGCATCTGCACCTTTTTTTTTTTTTAAATTTATTTCAAAGATATTTTGTATTTATAAATTATTATAAATTTAAAGTTTTAAGTTTACACTTTACATATTCATGTTTTTCTAAAAGTACTTTTATTTTTTAATTAAGATTTGTAATTCTACTTGAAAAGTAAACTAAGAAGTAAGAACTTATAACACTCCTGGTTGATTAGTGAAACTAATCTCTTATTTTGTCATTCTTTTTATCAAATGATAAGAGATTTAAATTTATGAAAATTTATTTCTTAATTCACAAGATATTCAACTACTAGAGATTTTCTTAAGGAAAGAAAATATTTGTATTGAAATCTCTAGAAAAAATTAAGATGTATGCTTTCTATTATATATATCATTTTAATCATTTTATATTGAATGAGATGCAAATTTTGTTTATGTTTATTTATATTCTAAGAAGTGTGTTGTTACTTGTAATTTATTTTTAATATTGCTTGTTGTGTTGAGTGGCCTTGGTGCCTTTTCTGCATTGAGATGCTTATTTTCTACCAGAAAGAAAAAAAATCAATGAATTTTCGCAGTACAAAAATATAGGACATTAAATTAACTATTTTATATTTTTATTACTGTAGAGTGTCGACACATTTGTATTTTGTAGATTGGAACCACCAGCTTCGTTACATATAGCATCAAACAGTAAATGTGACCAGAATGAAAATCCCTCAACATGGACCCCATTCTACGTTAAAAGTTCAAGCTGATGTATTCCAATGAAGTTTTCCATAAATAAGAAATATAAGATAAGCAGTTTGATACAATGTAGGGAACCACTAGCTTGATGCGTGATGATAGGCACTCCTTGTCTCGGGCATAAACAATGAGGCCTTATTCATAATCGAATTCATCTCCAACTTCTATGGCAAGCTTTGGACATAACGTTATTAGGATCTAAGTGCTTACACGTAATTAATATCTTTTATAGTGAAGATGTCAAACCATTAAGATCAACATATCCAGAAAGGACTGCACGATTCCGCTCTTTCACCTTTGTACGATATAGAACCCTGCCATTTCAATTTCAATCACTAACTCAGTTATGTCTCCAGTTAAATCATGATGTAAATAACTAATGCTTCAGTTATTAAAAATAAAGAGGATAATGATAATCTCTAATTAATGTCTAAAATACATAGTCTATACCTCGATCCTTGAAGCCACATTTCAGTAAATAAGGTTTCACCAGGGTACACATGCAGAAGAAAACGGCCGACTATGCCTTTTATCCTCTCTGGATCTCCTTTGCATACACATTTGATGATTGCCCTAACAGCAAACCCCAGTGTACACAACCCATGCAATATCGGCCGCGAGAATCTTTGGTAATAAGATAAAACAAAACTAGATTAGCCAAGAACCAATAACAGAAAAACTCCTTGTTGCTGAATGTAATACAAAACAATAGATACTATCATAATAAGAACGCTGCATTACTGAAAATATATATATGTGTGTGTGTGTGTATAATGCCTAATTATACTCCACGGCTAACGAAAAGGACATAACAACTATGTCATAAGCCAATTTCATCAAGAACACCAACAATCTAATTGAAATTTCAAGTATTTAGGTACTTTCACTGCCATTCAGAACAAGGAGCACTAACCCGGCAACCTTTGCAAGCATAGGATCTGAATGCAACGGATTGTAGTCACCAGATAGTCTATAAAGCAATGCCTGCAGAAAGCAAGTAGCAAAAGCTTAAGACATTAGGAGAGATAATGAACTCTTAATTTAGAGTTTGATATTTTTTTATGAATGAAATTAAGTTATATTAACAGAGATGAAAACACATAATATATCAGGGGGAAATGTGCTTAATTTTGTGAACCAGTGGACAAAGTGCAATCGACCCAAATAAAACTCAAGCTGTGAAGCATATTACAAGTTCTTATGGAAAACAGAAAACATCAATAACTTATCACATAACTTCCAAGAGGTTTCTCAAAAAATAGATATCATGAAAGACTGTTGTATGCAAAAAAAAATGGTGAAAAAGAACAAGGCAGAGTAAACAACCAAATATCTAGTTTTCTTCAACACACATTCAAGACTTCAAATGAAAATACTCTCAAACATTACAAAGTACGTGCTCCTAGTTTTCAAAACTGAAAATCAAACACTGGATTTTCAGTTTATCAAACACACCCTACATAAGGTAAATAGCAAAGTTCTATTAAGATAGCGGAGGACGAACCAGCAAAACATAATACGTAAAGACCATTGGCAATCACTGGTTCAGATGATAGGTAAGTATGGTTTATGATGTTTGTCCAAAATGGGAGAAGTTATGGACCATAAATTTCATACCCAAAATGTCATAGAGGAGAACAGGTCATTGTCAGTGAAGGACACTTGGAGCCAAAAATGGACGGTAAAGAACAAACCAATTTAGTTCAAATAATATGAAATATGAATTTACATGCCTGAGATAGTTGGGTACAATCTTCAAACACAGCAAAAGGTTGAGTTTCTGGAAATTTAACAGCTGAAATCTGGTTGGCTGGGTAATTTGAGTAAGAAAATCGATTAGATGACTTTGAGAAGCCTCCGGCGCCACGTAGGAAAGCAGTCATCCTGCAAGAAATTTGCTAGTTGAGTATGGTAGCAAGCAAGCATCAAGAGAGATATTTCAGGTCTTACCGATTCATGCATAATAAATCACCAGACTCTTTGTCATAACTTTTTATTTCAATCTCCAAAATTGCTGCTTTACCTGAAATAAAACCCATAAAATTTCTTTTCAAGAGGAAGCTAGGAAGGAATAAAAAGCATAAAGTAATAGAACTGTTCATAAAGCATACAATATATGTTTCCCGAAGTAGTGAAATTACAAAAGAAACACATGCACAAAAGAAAGTAAAGTGGATATTGTCTTTGCAATTCAACCTTTATCATGCAGTCCAGCAAGACTGACTTTATTTTGTATCTGCAACAATCACAAAATATCACAAGTCTATCTAAAGTCAGATAGAAAATCATTGAATCTGGAAATCAACCTTAACATGCTGATGAAACATCAAGACATACTGCTTTAAATGATCAAAATTATTGGTTCTTTGGGAAAGGTGAAATTAGGGGAAATATGTTTGATAAAAAATCAGATACTAAGTAGAAAGATATCAAAAACAGCTGAGTATCATTAACTCATTTTCATCGATGAAAGGCATCAGACCATTATTTTTAAGTGAATGTCATTTACGTAATACTTTAAAATGTACGTCTAAAATGAACAAAAATATGTCATGAAGTGAGCCTTGTCTTCCACATGGATATCTGCTTCATGTATTTTCATAAAAGGTATTTCAGTTCCTGAAGATGGCACCTCTAAGAATACTTGCTTATAAATTCATTAGTCACAAGGTCATCTAATCGATTTTGTCCATGATTATAACTGCCAGTGCCTAGCTATCAGAAGTAACTAAGACTTATTTCCATCACCAAGATTATTGAAACAACTAAGACTTATTTCCATCTAGATGTACAATACACAAATATTCATCAGAAGCCTTACATGACCACTGGAAGGAAATGGCTTGTACAGTTCAATGTATTGTTGTCCATGCAGCAAAAGACGTGGATCATATCTGTCCCAAATAAAATTTTTCTATTTGTAAACTTTAAGAGAGGAACATTAAAGGTATGACTAAAGAGGGAGTATAATAGAGAAGGGATTACACATTCAAATAACAGCGACTATATATTAAAGCAGAGTGCACTCACTGCAGGCCTGGGAGAGAGAAACTAACTCCTTTTATAAAAATAGCAGCAAAGGTAGGCAAGACCTATGAAAGAGGAAATGATGCACGGTCAAGTGGAATCATTAAATTCAAAAACCGCCTTAATAGAATAATGTTTTTTTCCTACAGGTATCTACCCTTGCAGTCAATGCTGTTTGAGGTACTGTCACACAAGAGATGTGAACATCTTTTCCAATATGTATTTGAAATTAAGTTGTTTGATATAGTCTTAATAGAATAACAATACCTTAATATACTTCTGGCCATCTTTATGGTAAACATATTTAAGCTCGTCAGCATCGACGGCATCCAATCCACAAGCTCCAACGCCCAAGGCATATAGTACTGCATCTCTGTCCAACATTTGCAAAGTGAAAAACTACTTTATACGTTTTGTAGAAAATTAAACACATTTAAAGTGAAAGCAATTCCAATTAATTGGGTTGAAAAGGTTAGCTTACAGCCTCACCTTTCAGTATAAGAGAATGTCGTCTGCAGTTCAATTCGTCCGAGCAATCATAACGAGACAACAATTCCTAATTAGGTTTCGAGGAAAACCAAATACCAAAAGGAAGAGAAATTCCGCATATTCAATATTACAGATAAGATCCAACAATCTTTTCTATCTTAACATATCATAATGAGCATGAATTTGATTTTTCTACAAACAATTTGTGTACAACAAAGAAGCATAAATTTAACACACGGTACAACCAATGGAATATTACAAGTCCTCTTAATCTCTTAGTTGTTGATCAAGCAAACAATTCGAACCAAGAGAGAAATACAAGCTCAAAGAGCGTAAGAATAAGGTTAAGAAAAACCTCGGGGAACTTGTGAGAAAGAACAACCGCAGGATCGAATTCTGATGCATCCGCCATCGAAGCCTCTTCAACGATTCTCTTATTTACTCTCAACTTTTGTTGGCTTTAATGATTAATAGCTGATATTTTGCGTTTTCACTTGCTGGAATTTGACGATCAAAGCAGTGTTATCAGAACCGGATGGTCCGACTGATCTGACCGTCAACCGAAAGCGAGTGCGGTTGATCAAAAATATCAAACTGTCGGTTGGACCAGATTGAATCAGTTTTAACGGGACAAAACCGGCGAACCGGGGTCGAACCGATGGACCGAACCGGCGGTCCAACTATCTTTTTTTTTTTTGTTTATGCTCTCTATTCATTTTTTTATTTGGTCATCTTCCTCTATTTTGAGTTGAACTTGAAATTTGAGGGTCGAAATGTTAAATTTAATTGACTATTATGAATTTATGACTTATTAGATCTTGTTTAAGATACATTAAGTTCATTCAGTTGCTTGAAAAAATACATTTAATCTATAATCTTTAGTAGTGGAGAGAAAAATTATATTATTTAGATGAAAAAATATATTTAGTAATAAATTAAATGCATCTCTTAAATCACAAACAAAAAATATATAATATTTATATTTAATATATTAAAAATAATTATTTATTGAGTCATCCGGTCTGACCGATGGTTCAACCGATTAAATCAATCAGACCGTGAACTGAATGCTTGTCCGAGTCTCTATCTCGTTCGGTTTTGAATCAGGAAAGTTTCATTTGACGTAACGGTGTCGTCTAATTGTCTCAGACCTGAGTATACTGATTACTGAGTACTGTTTCTCTATTTTGGCCGTTGAGTGTTGACCCAATGACCCTTAATAGAAGCCATGTAATGTAGTTTTAATCATAGTTAAATTAGTTTCTGGCCCAAAAAGAAATCAAAGTTAAACTAGTTATGAAATTTAAACAAACATTAGTTAAATTAATAAAATATATAATATCCCTTTGACCTCTTCGTGGTGACCCCAATCCATTACAACATCTTAAATTTTATAAAATTCTAAGCATTAGAAATATAAATTATCATAATTTTAATTTTCAACATTTGAAAAAATTTGTTCAGACGAAAATAAAAAATTCAATTACCTCAAAATTGTGAATTAATAATAATGATGATACATATATTTAGTGGTAAAATGTTGTGCTCAATGTATATGATTGTTAAAATTTATAGTTATGTGATGAATTAAAAAAAAGATAAGAGGAGTACTTTACAATCCCATTAAATATACCTTGTAAAATAATAATAATAAAATTTGAACTATCAAAATTCTTTACCTAAACAATATCTTTTTTTTTATAAGTACCTAAACAATATCTTATTTTGAGATCATTTAAATTCTTTCAAAATTTACTTTTTTCTTTAATTTTACCTCATTCAAAAATAATCTTGATGCTGCCTGCAAATCATTTTAAATCACTGGTTGATGGGGGGATTTTCCATTGGTAGTTCAAATATAATAAAGAGCAAGACATTAAATTCTACTTGCCACCAAAATAACTCGGGGCAAAAACACAAAAAGCATAATTCTGCTTAACAGCTTGGTAAACAAACAATAAGCAACCGTCCCCACCAACAAAATTTCCACACCACATCCACCATGTCATATTGTAGTACTCGTACCCAAATAAAAGGGAAATAGATAAGTAGAATTGCCAGCACACAAGTACATCCCAAGCCTTCCTTAACTGCTAAACAAAATTTTCACATTCTGTCTTCCCTCCTCCTAGGAGCACAAGTAATGATTTCATCAACTCTAAGGATCATCTCAGCCGCCTCGGTTGCAGATAGCAATACAGCTTGCTTGACTTTGAATGCTTCGGATATTCCCAGTTGAGCCATGTCTCCAACCTAGCAGATTAGATAGTGAAATAAGAATATAAGATAGGTTAGGTCATAAAGTTCGGGCTAAAACAAACACAGATTTTATATTTCTATTGCTGACTAAAACACATTTGAAAATCACAAGATGCAAATGAAGTGCTAATATACATCTTACAACCAACTAGTTCTCAGTTTAAATACTTACAGAGCCAGAGATGACATCAATTCCTGCATTACATTCTTCCTTGTGGTGCTCTGCTCGCAACTGAGAAATCAACTCAGCACTGTCCAAACCAGCATTATCAGCAATAATTGTAGGGATAGCCAAGAGTGCCCTGGAGAATGCCTCAATAGCAAGAGACTTCTTTCCAGGAGTTTTCCTAGCCAATTCATCCACTTCCTTTGCCATCACCATCTCAGGCCATCCCCCACCAAGCAATACTCTACTATCATTAACAGTCTGAGATAGCACACACAAGGCATCATGCAACGACCTTTCAGCCTCATCAAGAACATGGTGGCTGCCATAGAAGTGGCAAACATAAGAAGAAATTTACATACATAATATTCAATTAAGTCTAAAAAATGAAAGCTAGTGATATTTATAATGAATAGACGATCTAGAAACAGAAGTACACACCCAATCTCACAGTGGATCAACTCAATCATATGATCCAATTGTTAATCATGATGATACTGTAAAAATTATGCATGAATTAAACCACATGCATTGGCAAGAAAAATCCGAAGAGCAAATAACCTATAATTAAACCACTAGATAAAGATTAAAAAAATGCTTAGTCTTTGGAGAAGCAAAATTTTTAGTCAACACTGAAGCAACTAAAGAGACATCAGAACTGAGCAATTAATATTAGGTACTACAGTGGATTAACAATATACAGGGACTTGTGTAGCTCCCAAGTAATCAAAAGAGTACACAAACCCCTCAACCAAAATAATCAAACACAGTTAAGCAGGAAAAATAATTTAAATTACAATAAACATCGGATCATATTAGAATCCAAGAGGATGCAAAAGAAAAGTGAATCAACTTATCTTACAGAAGAAACAGTACCTAGCACCTCTCAAGACTATCGTACAAGCTTGCCCCATTGCAACACCAGAAAAGTGAATCAACTTATCCTCACCAATCATAATTTCCTCTATAAGCTTGCAGTGTCCAAGCTTGACAGACTCAGGATTGTCAAAGGTTGAAGCAATTTCACCACCAGTTACCAATGCTAGGCGCTCAATGCCATCAAAATCAGCATGCTCAATGGCCAATATTCCCGCATCAGCAAACAGTTCCTCTGGAAAATTGTAAATCAACTGTCTGTTAACGAAACAATTGATACCGTGACCAATTATCTTTTGCACCTTTTCTCTCATTTTCTCCTTCTCGGCTCCTTCAATCTCAGCAACCCTAGACATTGAATCAACACGTACACGGGCGCCATATATCTTTACTTTGTCTGTGTCCATCGCAGTGTTTGCCACCAAAATCTTGGCATCTTCTATGCGTTTGGGTTGTCCAATACCAATTTTCTTGTCAAGAATGAATCTGAACAGGCATATAACACAATTTTAAAATAAGAATGCTCTTGACCTTGTACTGATGCAGGGAAAAGTACAAGTTAACTAATAAATTAAAAAGTTATTAATCCAGAGGTTATATTTTGTGAGCACACACAGCTTTTGATGATCAATTCACAAAGCAACATCATAGAGAAGATAGATGTCAAATCCTCATTAACAGATGTAATTTGTTTAAAGATCCTACCCTTCGTCTAAAAATGAATCCTTCAGTGATCCTCCAGGTTTCTTTATAATCTGGATAGCTTCTAAATTAGTGCTTCCCTGCATTTTAAAGCAAAACAGTTTTTTTTTAAAAAAAAAAAAAAGCAAGAGAAACATAAAACAAACCTTAAGTGACAAACGAACAAAAAAATATGGAAAGCCACAAGTCAACAAAAACTATCCTTGAAACACATGAACTCATTCATAGTTGCAAAAACGTGTTGGAACTGGGAATTTTACAGTAAGACGGTAAAGAACAATCCATTCTTCAGGACACTCAAAAAACACCAAGAAGAACTACTGCTCAAGCTCACAGCTCATAATACAACGTCCTAGAAGCACAATCATATTACAGTGTATGCATAATCTACACACAAGTGCAAGAACTACATAATTATAATACGCCAATGAAGAACATTCCAGGTTTTTAGCACAAAAAAGCAAGGACTGCTGAAAATGAACACTGCAAAAGCCTAGCAAACACGACCCACGTTCAGTCCATTGCAGTCACATTATTTCAGTGAAGATCTCTAATGCAAAACAAACTCACTTTATAACAAGGAGAAAGTTTGTCATCCCATATGGGTGTTCAGTTTTATATAATCAAAGGATCTCAAAGTAAATTTTGAAATCAAACATATAAAAAGTATTAATACATAAATTCTCATATAAATAGGCCCACTACAATATTAGATACATTAACTTTTGATACTGTTATCTCAGTGAGTAGATCTTAAGCTATATTATAAATAATACAAACACTTTTAAAGCACTATAAGTAAATAATATGAATTTTATATTAATCGCCACAATTTAAGGAAGAAATAATGCAATGAGACAATAATGCAAAATCTTATCAGCACCCTTTAGCCTCACCTTTGAGCCAAAACAAGCAAATTTTGCATCCTAACCAGGTAAGACATGCTTCTTAGCTGAACTATAACTAGATGACACATTTCTTGGAAGATAATATAATTACATATATAAGGTCCAAAACCAAAAATCCCCCATCATTTCCTAAAGTTTAAATTCCTTGACAAGTCTGTGTGCAGAACAAAAAACACACTTAACAACAAACACAATCTCAGGTCACTGGGAAATCATGGATTATTTATATCTTACTACCTATAAACAAGTTACAAAATAAAAATGAATGTAATGGACGTCCAAACTTAAGTTCAACCAAAGATGCTCAAGAAGAGAAAACTTCACTACAACTAATTAGCACACCATCTTCAAAATTAAATTTGCAGTTCACCTTTAGTCTCATTACTGCATCTACAGCCAAATTTGCAAAATGTTCTTTATCCTGGGAGAGGATTTTGGAACTCAAAGTAGTCATTGCAATGTTCATCAAGTCCAACCTGAACTTCTCTGCATAACCCAATAAATGTATCAGTTAGACATTAAAATCCATGTAATGCCTTCAGACTCCAATGCAACCTCAACAATGACAATAAGAAATTAGCAAAAGTAAATCTCAAGTTTTCACAAGGTTACAAAATGAAAATAAATATAGAGGACATCAAGTACACAACATCATCAATAATCAATTGCTATAACAGTTAACAAGCTTTTCAAATCTATTATTTAATGAAAAACAAACAAGATTAGGAAAAAGGAGAAAAAATAAACTTCAGTATATAAAAGGCAAGTAGCAAAGCAACAACACGGATAAAATCTTATACCAGCATCAGCTTTGTTATCCACAACCTTCTCCAACAAAGCATTGCGAGCACATTCAGCTGCCATTCGGAAACCTGAACATTACCAATGACATCACAGGCTCTCATAAGTCATAACTAATCACAAAAGCATCATTGAAGAATATGCAGTTGAAAACCAACAAACATTCCATGTAAGAGAAAAATACAGAGAATTAAGGATAAAGAATTAATATATTCATGCATTGTCGTGCCCAAATACTTACAGCAATCCAGAGTACAAATGCGTGATCGTGAAACAGTTATGAGCATGCAGCATGAATGGGGATAGGGGCAACCTTTCTGGCTACAAGGCTTCATTAATGATAAACAGGCCTATCTAAAGGACACAGAGCATAGGTAGCATACGAAGGGAATGACCATTTCACATCTCCCAAACTAGCCCCACAAATAGAGTAGTGCCCCACCCCCCACCCAGATGTACCTTAAAGTTTATTATAAGGAAGTTAAAGGCCTAAAAAAATGTTTCCACTATTGTAATTGCTTTCTTTAGCACCCTTTTGTTTAGAAAATGCAAGGAAAGATCTACTGGCATGTAGTTTATATAATAATTGAAAGGAAACTCAAATATGATAGACACCTAATAAATGTTGGCTATAAACAATTGATGATGAACGGAAGAAAATTGATTTCCTCACCTGTGAAGATTTTTATGAAAAGGATGTTTACTTATAATGGAAAATACCCTAACACTAAACAGGATACAAGCCAAAGATCATTGGAAGGCTGCCAGCTTGAAACACAAGATAGAAGTTTTCATCATGAGTGCCACAAGACAAAAGTGGTGAAGTAAAGAAAAGAACCTGATATTATTGTCATCGGGTGAATTTTTGCTGCAACCAGTTTTTCTGCTTCCCTCAAAAGTTCCCCAGCCAACACAACAACAGAAGTTGTTCCATCACCAACTTCGTCATCTTGTACTTTTGATATGTCTAGACCTCATTAAGGATTACTATCATACTGGTTAAATCAAAATATTTAAATACCAATCGAAATAGAAAACCAATTTCATCATTGTTCATCCGAATACATGCACAAACATACACAAAAGGATACCCACAAGGACCTTAGCAGCTGGGTTATCAATATGGAGAGACTTCAAGATGGTAGCACCATCATTAGTGACGGTTACTTCACGCCCTCTGCCTGTGGATTGTAAAATCTTGTCCTGCAGTCATAACATTCAAAATAACCAAACAGAAGAAGTTGAAAAAAAAAAATCTATATACTAAACAGCAGATTGAATCTGTTTAAAAATAAAACAAGTGCAAAGGGAAAATTACCATTCCTTTCGGGCCTAAAGTTGTCTTGACCAAGTCAGCTATTGCCATTGCACCAATGAAGGATGCCTATCAAAGTGAGCAAAGGAAACCGTGCAAACAAATGTATTTAGAATTTGTTGATTTTTAGTAATTTAAAAAATATATAAAAATATAGAATGAGAGAGTAGAGTGTGGGAAAGACTTTTCTTGATTGTTTTATTTCTGAATGTCATAGGGTATTTATAAAAGAGAACATAGTCTATTCTAGGAAATACAATTAATATAATTGATTCTAGAATCAATAACATTTAGGCTAATATTTAGGCAAAACTCTAGGGCCAACACTTTAATACAGATTGATTTACATAATCAAGTCTGATTCCCATAATCATGCCTAATTCATGCCTAACACTAATTGACAAACAATTAACATATTCCAACACTCCCCCTCAAGTTGAATCATGGATTTCAATCATGTCCAACTTGCAACAAACATGTTCTCAAATATAAAAATCCCATACATCATAAGTGAAAACTAAACAAAGCAAACTAATAAAAACACTCTTAAACAAAATTCTCCAAGAGAGTTAACAAAATTAAGCAATTCAGTTAAGAAGCCAGTGTTCCAAACTTCAAGAGCTCACCATTCTGGCACGCTCTCCTTTTTCTTCCATGGCTTCATCTTTAAGAATTCTATCAACCTACATCATTCACGGACTCGATTAATCGCGAAAGGGAAAGGAAGAGAAGTGAGCAAAAAATAATAAAACAGTCAGGATCAAGTAACATACCGCCATCAGGAAAATTCAAATTAGGTCACCTGAATGGAGAAATAAGTTCTGTCAAATAAAGGGAGAGACCCAGCAAAAGACTATATTACATCTTTTCTACTTTAAAAGAGCAAGTTGTTTACAAATTTATTTTCTAAAATTGCCCTTGTGATCTTTCTATTTCGACAACTATCTATATTGAAAGGTAGGACACAAAGGTGACAAAATTGACATTTAACTCCATTTAGTTATGATAACATAGCCACTTGGGCAACACAGACCCCTCATTGCGTCTTTCCCTTTAATTGCTCTAAGACTCAAATCATAACATTTGGCACCCATAAGGAAAAGTTACATTGTTTCAATCTTTAGTCACTTCTTCCTTTCAGTTCGAACCAAAAATGACTCCAAGTAAGGCTGACCATATTCAGAATCATCACCAATGAAATAGATCACTTCATCAAATTCATCGATCTGGATATGTGATTACTTCATCTAAATTTCATAGGAATCATTTTCTCCAGAAATGGAAGAAAGAGTATATGGTGATAGTACTTTAGATTACACGTGTCCCAAAAATTTCTCATTAATTCCATTTCCCTCTAATTTTGAATATCTCCTGAACAGAGAACGAACAGAGAACGACTGAAAGTACACTAATTTATCCATAAGAGAGAACAAATTACAGTACTTAATTCAATTAGATACAAATTTCTATCATAAAAGAGACTGCCAAGCGGATTTGTTGAAACGGGCAGCAAGATGTCAATGTCTTCATTCCAATCACAAGATCATACAACCATTAAGTTAACTATTTATATAGTGAGTGCAGTTAGGACGAGTGAAGAAGAAAGGAACACCACAAAATGCAGACGAATTCACAGATACACGAAGGCGGACATTTTAAAAGAAGGAAGCGAAACCTGAAAGAAGCAGAGACGACGAGAGTAGCCACTACACCAGCAACGAGCACAAACGACGACGACAAGCGGCGTTTTCCGACTTCGCTCGCGGCGTTTTCTGCTTCACACTCTCACTTGCGGCCTCTCTTCCTTTCTATCGATGGGGTTTAGGGTTTGGGCCTGAGGAATGGAGGGATGGGTAGGTTAAAGAATCATGAGTTTGAATTTAATTGGATTTTAGAATTTTTAGAAAAACTATTATTATACACTTACTTATGTGACATGATGTGTCACCGTGTTTCTTTGTTTTTGTTTAATTTTCAGATTCAAAAGGCCCGAAGTCTCGCGAACCCACTCGAACAAGGCCAGAGTGATACTAATGCTTTCGAATCTGATTATTTATAACTTTTTTTTCTTAATAAGGCTGCATTTTTATTCAATTTTTAATTAACTTTATGAAATGACACCGTTGATTAATAATAACACACTATTATTAATTGATAACAATATCATTAAGAAAAAAACAGCAAACAATTCCATAAAAGATTAGTTCTTTTTAATTTATCTCAAATCTATAATCTAGTTTATAAATATTAAAAATATGCTTTAATGTTAAAGTGGATAGTGGTTAGTGGTTTGTTATTATTTAAATAAAATTCTGAATTCAGAATCAGAAATTGGGTGCACAATCGAAAAGAAATATCAACATTTTTTATAAATTTGAGAAATTATTTTTAAATTAATGTGCATTCTCAATTTTTCAACAATATAATCATGGTATCTAATTTCACTGGTAATTAATTTTAAAACATGAATGCAAGCCATTTTCATGGTATTAGAAAAGAACCACATGGTATTAGAAAAGAACCACGTAATATCTCTATTTGTATCTCTATCTCTATCTTCTATAATCTAAGTTTTTCTCTAGACACGTGTCATCAATTTTGACATTTTATAATCCTCACTTGCACTAATACGCTGACACGTGTCCTCCTTTTACATAAAAATTAAAAATTTTGCAATTTGCAATTTCTTTCTTCTCCAAATTTTTCTTCATCCCGCCTTTAGCCTATGCTTTTCTTTCTTCTCCAACATATCATCATCATTTAATTTCAAATTTTCAGTTTCAAACTACAATTCCCATTCAAATTCCTCTGCCTTTTCTTTCCCTCTCACTCTCTCTTTCTCTCTCTCTCTCTATCCCTCCATCTCACTCTCTCTTTCTCTCTCTCTATCCCTCTATGGTTATTTTCCATCTTTCTTTTTCCCTCATCTTGCCGCCTTCTTCTTCTTCTTCTTTGCTTGCTCAGTTCTCCGCCGCCACCTTCTTCTTCTTCTTCGTTGCTTGCTCAGTTCGCCGCGGCTGCCGCCGCTTGCTCTTGAGATCGGAAATGAAATTATTTGAAAGTGACAAAGGTATGGGTTTAATCTGTGAAGATCTGAAATGAAATTGTTTGATCCTGTCATCGTTGGGTATGAGTTTAATTTGTTTCCTCACATTAGGAATTTTATTGCGCTGGCTTGCTCATTTATTTTGTTGCTTCATTTATTTCGTCAATACTCTATTTTTGATCCATATTATTTTGTGCACTTTGCGTTTTGGTCATTTACATTAAAATATATATTACTGTGCAAAGTGGTTGATTGGAGAATTTGATTTTGTTTTGATATTGGAGATTTTTATTTATTACCAAATGAGTTATTGATTGCTCTTATTGATGATTTGGTGCATCAAGATAGATGGATACTGCCAAAAAGTTAGGATGAATTTGGCTTGAAGGTGATTTTAGCCATTAGTATTTTGGGTTGAAGGTGATTTTTTATCAAATTGAATGATTTCTAGGTGTTTTTTAATTTATACTATGTTGTTAAAGCATGTTAGCTCTATATTAGGAATAATAATCCCTTGATATATAATCTAATCCCTATAAATCAGACTAATTGATTTCTTATAAGAATGCATTTCCTGTTGTGGTTTGTATGCATATTACAATTACATTTAATAAAAATCTCAAAAATTGTAATAATTCAAATAAACTGCTAATGCAGATGGAAATGGTCAAGTGAATTGGAAAGGCGTTGCTTATTATAACAGATTGATCGATTACTTGCTCCAACTAGGTAAATGATGACTTACTATTAATTTGGATAAAATGCATTAATCCCCCCTTAAACTTTAGTTATTGTGCAAAAAAGTCCCTGGACTTATGACAATTTGAAACTCTTTCAGGCATTACTCCATATGCAAATCTCTACCATTATGATCTTCCCTTAGCTCTAGAGTTGAGATACATGAATCCACTCTAAGACGACACCCCTTCTACTTAAAATTTTTGATTAAAGAACCTCATTCTAGCTTGGTTTGACTTTTCTGCTTCTATAACAATATTTAAGTGACAGATTGGTGTATCTGATTACGAACCTTTGGTAGCATAAATATGTCTTTTTTCTCTGCATTTATACTTCTCGCATCAATCTGGCTATTCTAAAGCATCTTATGCAGTTATGCCTCTTTTTTTTTTTTGACAGATTGGTGTCCTTAGGAAAGAGCTAGAAACTGTTAGGAAAATGTAAAAGCTGACTCCAAATTACTATTTTACTTAGTATGCAACTTTTCTCTGCAGATTGTTGAAGATAAAAATGTAGAAGCTGATTCTAAATTCTGTGCAACTTTTTCCCCTTATATAAATTGAAAGGAAAAAACCCGTGCAAAAGCACGGTCTTATACTAGTTTGTTCTTATGAACATATATGTCTTCAGTCAATAAAAGAAAAAGGTCAAAGTCCTATTTTGGTCCCTCTATTATGCTTAGTGTTCTAAATTGGTCCCCCTATTATTTTTAGTTTCATATTGGTCCCTCAATTATGTAAAACTTGACAAAGTTGGTCCCTCTAATAGTTTTCATCTATTTTTCCGTTAAAAAAAGATAAAATTGATTTTTAACTTCTAAAAGTTTAAATTTTTTGCATCAAAGACCTTTTTCTTTATAATAGAACCAAAATGTAAGAAAGAATAAATAATTTGGGGGTTTTAGTTTATTTCAAAAAAAACTCTCTCTCTCTCTCTCTCTCTCTCTCTCTCTCTCTCTCCACACCAAGTGAGGGACAAGATTGAGCTCTCCGGTATGTGTAAAATCAAAATTTCAAAAATACACACAGTACATACACTTACACTCTCAGATCTATTATTTTCAAAATTCAAAATCCCTAAATTAAATGTGCTATCTATTTCTAAGTGGAATTTAATTTGAAGCGTGGGTACTGAGGTTTGAGATTTTATTGGTATTCTGCATTTCGTCTAATTTTAATATTTTATCAACAACGGACCTTGTCAGCGAAACCATCCACCGGCAACTTGAAGTTGAGTTTGAAGACCAAAGCAACGAAGAGTGCCGAGAAGCCTATCGAAGATCTTCTTCTCAGTATCAGAGAGCTCAAATGGCGGTGAAGGAAAGAGAGAGAGAAGTTTTTTTTTTTTTTTTTAAATTAACTAAAATCCCTTAATTATTTTTTTTTTCTTGTTCTATTATAAAGAAAAAGATCTTTGGTGCAAAAAATTTAAATTTTTAGGAGTGAAAAATAAATTTTGTCTTTTTATTAACGGAAAAATAGATGGAAACGGATAGAGGGACCAACTTTCTCAAATTTTACATAATTAAGGGACCAATATAGAACAAAAAAAATATTAGAGGGACCTTTGGAATATTGGCCATAAAGAGACCAAAATAGGATTTGCTTAAAAAAATGTCTTCGGAGATTATGGAATATAGAATAGACCGATTATATGAGGTCAGATCTACTGCAGCCAAATCCACTGCAATGACCCTGTAGTATAGGATCAAAGCCATTCATTTTATCTTAATGGTTTAGGATGCGCCACGTCGCCTATATCAAGTTAAGTGAAACGTGTGTTTCACTTGCCTTCTTCAAGCTGCTAAGTTTTTCATATGACTTGACATTCTGCAACCACATTTTTGTCGTGCCGCCGTCGTGCTATATCATTAGGTAGCTCCCGTTGTCGTGCCGACGTCCCGTCGTATCATGAAGTTGTTGTGATTTTCATTTTCAAAAACTTAAAAGAATCTCTTAAGTTCATCATTGACGAAAAGCTTAAAAGATGGGAGAGGATTAATTAAAATTCTGGAAGACTAAAAAAAAAGACAAAATATAGGGAGCACAATTCGTGAATCACATACTAAACTTGGCAGTATTTTGAATTTGAGAAGAATGAACTTGAAGGAGAAAGAACCAAGCTTAAAAATGAGAAGGAGAATGAAAATCACAGCAACCTGATGATACAGCACGGCAGTGGCACGCGTGGAACTATAGTTGCAAAATGTCAAGTCATATAGAAAACCCAACAACTTGAAGAAGGCAAGTGAAACGCACATTTCACTTAACTTGATGTGGGCAAGGTGACGCATCCTAAACCATTAAAATAAAATGAATGGCGTGGATCCTATACTGCAGGGTCATTGCAGTGGATTCGGCCTCCCGATTGAGCTCGCCAGTCTTGTTTTTTTATTGATTAATCATAAAATTAGGAAAAAAAATATTTAGAAGTAATAAACCAAATCTATAAAATAGATAAAAAATGACTAATAATATTGTAAATTTGAAAGAAAAAATTTTACAGATGGATCATAATATTTAACCGTCAACTTAGGTGAAAAATGTTAATGATTCAATAAAATATCATAAAAAAACTAATAATTTTTATTATTAAATGTAATCATATAAATATAATAAAAGTAAAAAAGTATATATTAATATTAATGGTTCAATTCAATTAATTACATGTCTAAATATTTAATTAAACCAAACCATTTAATTTTGATATATTTTTAAACAAACTATTTGATTTAATTCAATTTTGTTTCAGTTTGATTCAGTTTTGAACCTCCTTAAATAATTGCATCTGTTCTTTCTGGTTTGCAAGCCTATCCTTAACATGTTCATTTTTTCCTATGTTTTTTTTTTGGTTTTATTTTTTTCCTATGTTTCTACAAGCAAAGATTTGATTTATTGACTTGAAATCAAATGGTACCAGTGTACCACAACTAAATTAAATGAAATTAAGATTTTGAATTATAATATGAACCTTGTTATTATTATTCTGTATTATGCTGCCCACGACATGAGTACAAACTTCATAAACCCTTAAAGGAAAGTGTTTCAACTACAAATTCATATGAAGTAATGAGTAATCGACAATGAAGTAAATAATATTGATTTTCTGTTCCTTTTCTTAAACTAAACATAGACTATCATTAAAAAAAGAAACACCTAAAATAATGGCGAAACTGTATCTATAATCGCATTAAACTTCAAATTAAAATTAAATCAACAAGAGGCGCGAATGATTTGAAGCAGCATGGGAAGATCCCAGTGCAAACCAACTTCAGATTCGCCAAACTTTATAAAACATTGAGAACTTACAAAAAAGAGGGAACAATAGAATGTATGTTCTTCCGTGGAAAAGAATGTGACCTCGAGGTGGGGTCATATAGAGTTCTAATTATACATCATAATTCATGATTAGTAAGTAAAAAGCACCCCATAGATAAATTTAGAAGCGAATGCTAAGCTTGAGAAACTAATTAATTACTAGAGAGTAGCTTCACTTAATTATCCCCATTTTGGTATATATATATATATATATTTGTTGATCCTCATTTTTTTTCTCAAAGGGGCCTTGTGTGTCTCCCACTTGCCTTACCACAGAGAAGGGCATTCTTGGGAATAGGAAACTCGTCCCTGAGTGAAGTGGAAGTTGTATAGACACGCAAATAAAACTGTTGGCCAAGGTATTGTCGTGCCCAAAACTCAGACCTTAAGTTCCACATTCCTACGTTGTCAAGGGCTACATATATAGCAGTCCAAGACTTAGGATATACCTGCATCCCCAAATCAAAATAATAAATCATCCACACGGACAAGGAAGGAGGATGATATATATCTATAGGGTGGGTTTGGGTTGACTCTTTTTTGAAAAATTGTATGTCTTTCAAGGTTTAAAAATACTTCTACTTGAAACTAACATGTTTGGCTTGACTTTTAAGATAAGTCAATTTTTCTCACTTCTGCCAAAAGCATGTTTAATATGTCATATAGAAAACTTTAATATAAGAGTGAACATCTTAGAAAGATATACGAATTTTTAATTCAATATTTAAAAATTTAATTTACATACTTTAAACCTTTAAAATTATAGAAATCATACAACTTAATAATTTAAAGTTAGTTTTTAAAGAATTAGACTTTTAAGAATAGAACTATCAATTCATTATATGTTTACTCATACCATAACCATAGATTGAAATTCTATTTAAGTCCCTTATATATTAATTTTGTTTGAAATTTGTCCCTCTTCCATTTCTGCTTATATTTAATAAGATCCAGACAAGAAACAACAGATACTTTGATTAAAGAGGTGTTTTAACAAAAACATTTACAAATACAATACGTCTTTCAAAAGGCAGAGCTTAGTCTCACCTGAGTAGTGGTACGTGAAATTGCATCTCGGAGATTGTACTGGTTTCTGCTATCACTCGTCCACTGTCCTCCATCCATACTACACACAACATAATTGCATTGAGAGTTACGTTAAAGGGGGGAAAGAAAGAGAAAAAAGATAAGATAATTATGTCATCATTCTTTCTCAAAGTTAAAAATGAAAGGCAAAAGTACTGATTTTCTCCTCAAACTTTACACCAATTGTCAATTTCGTCCTCAATCTTTTTTTCTGTCAATTTCGTCCTCAATGTTTCACATTTTTGTCAATTTTATCTTTTAACTAACTTGTTTCAATAAATTAACAACAAACTGCATTATGTTTTTCAATCTGATTTAAGATTTGAGTTTCCTATTCTATCAATTTTATATTATATTTTATTAGCCGCGTCGATTCTGTGACAATATTTGGCTAAAATAAGACCAAAAAATAAAATTGACCAAAATGTAAAACATTGAGATGAAATTCACAGCAAAAAAAAGATTGGAACGAGATTAGTACTCTTACCAAAATGAAAAGAAAAGCAAATGTACTCCATGAACAACTAGTAAAATGAGAAGCTCACCCGACGACAAAGAAAGAGTAGCCATCAAGATGATAGCTCTGAAGGATGTCCTCGTCGTTTTGGAAGACGATTTCGACGAAAGATCTGTAATCAGCTTGCAAAACAGAGGTGTCAAGGTAAACGCCACCACCAGTGGGTCTGTCGGAAATGCTTCCGACACGGTAAACGCCGGAGATGCCGAAGAAGTCGGCGAGTTTCAGAGGAGTGTCAGGGGCAACATAAGACACGCTGTTAATAGCGTATCTTTGTTTGCCGTTCACTTGACCAGCCGAACTTGATAATACGATGGTTTTTGTGGTGTTTATCAGACCGTAATGATACGACCCTTGTGGGTTCGGCCTCGGTCCACTTGCGGTCAAGTTAGTCCTACAACAATCAAATACCATTTTTTTACATTTCTGTAGTCTGTACATCACAGCAAGAAAATAAAAATAAATTAAGAATTTGACCCTTAAAAGATAATAAAACTTTTAATTAAGTCCCTTGAAGAATGAAATTATAGATTTAATGTGTAGTTACAATGAGATTGATTCTTTTGTCAAAATATAATGTAGAATATTTAATGGTTAATATAATTTTTTTACATCAATTAATATAATGTAGAATATCAACAAAACTTATAATCACAAAAAATTTGTTACCAAATTTTAGTTGGTAAATTTAACAAAGGTGGAGTTGAGTTGAGTTGAGTGAGTATATATGATGAGAAAATGAACCTGATGGAACGGGCCTGGTTGAGGGACCAGTCGACTTGGATGGTAGGCCCACCAGGAATTGGGCCTGATACTGGGCCTGCCGAGTTGCTATAGCGAAGGACTCCTGTGGTAGTCAGAACCTGAGACGTGAAACGAGTGGACACCACAATGTAATAATCCTTGGCTGGTTGATCTGCTGTTATCAGAACCGAATATGATTGGCCCACGTGTACGTCAAGAAACGAGTACGTTTGTTGAAGGCTGTGTGTTCCTTCCACTTCAACTAGCTTCATCTTGTGGCCCTCAATCCGGAAATTCAACGAATGTTCCAATCCCACATTTGATATTCTCAGCCTGTAAGTCTTTCCTGTTATACATACAATTCATCAAAATTAGTTAACATCAGTCATGTGATGAGATGCAACTGTGGAATATTACACCTCAGTCTTGAAAGGATGAAATTGCAATGAGTTACAAATTTTTAAGAATCGAATCAATTATCAATTATTTAAAAAAAATTAAGGACTAAAGTAACAACACCTTTATGATCCAGGAACTAAATTAATAGTTTATTAAAAAATTAAGAGAATAAAGCTTCCTTATAGTTACATTATTTAACGTTGGTATAACAACGTGTACCTTGTTCCACGTTGAAAGATGCTCCACCAGATCCGCGACCATTGATGAGAACCCCATCGGGAAAAGGTAGCTTTTTACCATTATCAAGGTGGTTCCTCAAATCCTTCAAAAAAAAAAAAAATACGGTCTTGTTACGATGTACTCCATATAATATGATAATGAGTTTCATAAACATATTGTTACCAGAGTAATCACCAGCTAAACTGATTGATAAAAGGTTTGGTCAAACATGTTAAGTTACGAACAATAAGTAATTACGAGCTCATGAGTCATGACCAATCAACTCGACACGAGGGGCCCAACATCAAAGTTAATTTATGAGGCTTGTTTGAATTGAATTGATGTCGTTTTTTGGGAGTGTGACACTTTGAGTGTTGCGTTTTGGACGTCAATATTGGGAAATATAACAAAATTGAATAATACCAGATAGAGTGACGTTTACGTTCACAATACTTCGCTGGCCGAACTCAATCTGTCACAGAATATGTTAGCTTTACGAGCTAAAAGGATTTTTTTGCTTAAAAAAATTGAGCTGTTTGTAGTAGGGGACTATGGGATTCCAGAAGAGACAGATCAACACGTGCTATGACATTATGAAAGAGAGGTAATTTATTTAATTCATTTTAATATGTGGTCCTGAAAAGAAAAAAAGAAAAGGATATATATGAATACCCCCCTCGAAATGCAGACCAAAGAGGCTACTTGCATTTTGTCACGATTACTTCATTCACAATTATAATGCTGCTTGGAACTTGGTTGCCGCCACACGATTTGAGGATAAACAGCACATTATGGAGTAATATACATATATATATTTAGGACAAAACAAAATATGAAGACCGAAGAGTATTCGTGTTTGATTTAAGGTGTTAGTGAAATTAGTGTGACTTCATTCGTTGCTGTATAGCAATAAGTGCAGTATGTGGGGGTGAATTAGTTGAAAGTTGAGCCATTTTCGCCGACAGATAGCCAGCTGTTCAACGCATGCTTATTGGCTGTAGATTTGGCAATGATAAGAAAAATCTTTTCACTCCAATTCAATTTAGCATTTGCTATATAGTATATACCCATCCTTTTGGAAAGTAGTTACGTACGTTGGTCCCTCTCACATTTCAAAATAAAAGATGCACAAGTGACTAAACTAATAACTTGGTTGAAAATGATGAACAACTCAATTTCTGAAAAAATATAATACATGATTTACTTTTTGAAAAAAGAAATAATATATTTGTTAATTTTTTATGAATTAAAAATTATATTATTTCATTCTTTCAAAAACTAATAAGTATATTATTTCATTCTTTCAAAAATTAAATTATATATTTTAATTTTTGAATGATCAAATTATTAAATCAATGATTTTTCAAATAACTCTATATGAGCAAAACAGTAAAAGTAAGTAAGATAGGAATTAGGAATTTTAGAATTTACCGTGTGATTAGATTTGTACCAATCTCCAATGAGGACAGTGTAATCTCCTGCTGGATCAGGGAATGGGACTGGAATTCTTGGTCTACTAAGAATTCTAATGCCTCCAAAACCACCTGCAGCTTTGTGAAATGCAAGAGATGGGAAGTAATAAAAGCTTCCAATTTGATCCTTCACTTGAAGGATGTAAGTAAAATTCCTCCCTGGTGGAATTGGGCATGTTGTTCCTGATACCCCATCTTCGTATGAATTCCTCCTCTGTTGAACACCACTCCTGCCAAATTTTCAACACAATGTCGATTTTTTATGATCTAAACAAAGAATAATCTTTATTCCAACCAAGAAATGCCATGATACAAATAATTGGTGAACTTTTCATAAGTTGAGAAGCGTGGTTTACTTGTGACAAAAGAGTGAAACAAATTACCATCACTATGGATGGAGTACAACAAAGCTGGAAGCAACTAAGCCTGGGCCACAAAGTAATAATTATTGTTATTATTAATTATTATTGTAGGCCAGGATACATAACAGAAATTCAAAGGCTTTTGTTATTTTTATTTTTTGAAAAAAAAGAATCATGTATTCTACTTCTACAAGTAACTACTCATATATAGTTTTATTGGTTGCTTTCTCGGATTACTTTCCCTAATTAGAACCTGAAAAGCCAATATGCAGGTTGCTTATTATTCCCGCATAATCATAACGAGGTCCCGATCTATGATAATAACAGATTTCATATCTACAAACTAATGGGGGATCGACAATTAATAATAAAATATAAATATAAACTTACTGATTGTATATATCTTAAATGTTGCCCCATCAGGTATTTTTAAGTTTATAATGAAATGTATCATTATTATTAATTTTCTTATAAAAAGGACTTGTGATGAGAGAAGAACCAGATCTGGATCCATGAGGACCATGACGATGATAGCACATGGCTATATTTCAAAATCTCAGTCACAGACATGTCATGTGCCTCAACAAACATCCAAAAGGTACAAGAAAAAATAATAATAATAATGCGAGAACCCAAACGAAGAAGAATCAGACATTCTCGTAACTGGCTCGCCAGAGCATTATCTTGAGCGATCTTAGGGGAGAAAAGGAAAGTTCAATTAACAAAACCGACAAAAGAAAAACACTGAAACAACCCGTGTCTCACTGAAGCTAGTTATAATTAATATATTAAGAATGATATTTTAATTTTATGAACATAATAAGCAAATGGAACACAGTAGAATGTAAAAATGCATCAGATCCCCAAATCATAAAAGTGTAAACTAATATATATATAGCAGAAAAATCAATTACCAGGAGAGAAGAAAAGGCTCATCTAAACTGTTGTAGACATTGATAATGAGGTTGTCATTGGTGACAGAGTGAATATCTGGACCTGGAAATTGGCCATTGATGAGTATTCCCTGCAATAAACAAACAAATTTTAGATCATCATTTGAATCAAACTTATTGGGATTTCTTTGAAACTCACTGGATCATGAAGATATACATGTATAACACATCACATATTTACATATACATACCCTTTGGCGAACACCAAGAGGATAAATGTCACCATAAGTAACATTCCAGTCGAAAAATCTGTAGGGATCTTCAGCGAAAGCAATGGGTAACAGAGAAACAGTGACACAAAAGACAAAGGCGGCAAGAGAGCCACCTCTGAGCGCCATTTTCGCCCCTTTTGATTCAAATGAGACTATGACAGAGAAAGAGGGGAAAGATAGAGAGAGAAAGAGAAAATGTGTGTTTTGTGTGTGTGGCTGTGTTTGGCGGTGGACGTAATAGTTTTATAAGAAGAGGTTTAAAAGGGAAGGGAAGGAAATGATTAGGGATGCCACACAGCACACATTAAAGTGCGGTACAGCAGAGGAAGGAAGTGATATGTGGAAGCAACCAAGTAACTCAGTACTGTATATGTATATACTATATACAACACAACAATAACACACTCCTATTTTTTTTTTTTCACATTTATCTATCAGTAAAAGTAATTTACTTTTCAGGCCAATAAAAAAAGTAATTTACTTTTGATAATACAAATTAATAATTATATCTTAAAATATTAAAATAAATAATTTAAGATCAATACTTAAGTAAAGTTCTTTATATTTTTGCTATAAGGTTCTCTAATTAACATTTGATCGTGACAAAAATTTTATGCATGACCAATCAAGATAGAGAAAAAATATTAAACATATTTTTTTACATAACTAATCATAAAAGAGAAAGAATGTAAATTAAGCTTATAATTAAAAAAATTTTATAGTAAAAATATAAGAAACTTTATATAAGTTTTTTCTATAATTTAACTTATATTGACAAATGAATATATAAGTATCAATAATAATTTAATGGCAGTGGTTAATAAGNTTTTTTTTAAAGGGTGTCGGTGGTGGGGTTTTTGTAATGAAATGAGCTTCGAATTTGAACTGTGAGTGTTTGTCTCCCACATGGGTCATCGTGGTTTTGATGGTGGTTTTGTTTTGACACTAGGAGCCCCATATATGTCTCTCACATGTGACGAGTTTAAACACCAAGGGCCCTCCTTTTACCTTACTAATGCACACAACCCAACAATTTCCACATTCATATTGATATTATGACCTACCTTCCTTCAATAATAACCCAATTCATTCATCCAGCTTTCTTTACTTGTCTTTCAATTCCACTTCAAGTTAGATGTGCTATTTAATAAACTAGTGAACACAATCCATCCATCATTTTATATATATGCCTATTGTATGTTTCCCGTGAGTGTGTATGTGACAAAACGATTTGTTCATGTATCCAAAAAAATCCGATGAATCTAGAGGCGCAAAATTTTCCGGAAATATTGAACTCCTTCGATTCTATATCATAAATGGGAGTTTTGGGATACTTCCATTTGGATTGAAAATGATATGAGAATTAAAGTTATATTATCCATGCTATAATTAAGTCTGCAGCTAGTTTATTGAATTAATTAGGATTTTCCTATGAACAATAATTTAAGTAAAGTTTAACATGCATTTATTATTGGGTTCAATCATCATAGAATAATAAATAGATTCTTAATATCAGAAATGGATAAACTGTATTACAGGATGGTTGAAATATGTTTAAAAAAAATAGAAGAGAGAAAATTGAATGGAACCAACATTTAAATCTTCATCATCCATAACTCATGCTTCATATTATTGAATAAATCTATAATTTAATGGATCCATTCTCCTTAATATCTATCTGCTTACATTTTTCCTCTCATTCAACAATTAGTTATGTCAATTGTGTTTTACTTTTATTAATAAATTTGATAATAAAAATATAATAGATTTTAAATAAATTAGTCTTTTTTTAATAGAGAACTCAAATTTTTAAGAACTTAAAATTAGGTTAATCATGCTAGAATCAATTATTCAACATTTAGTTGCTTATTTAATTAATTGATTTAATTAAGATTTTTTATTGAAAAACCTAGATGAGCTCATTATATATCTATTTTTAATGTTTTTTTACATGATTAATTATATAAAAATAGTATATATTTAAGTTTCGAGCTCTAACTCTATTTTATCAAAAACTCATATTTGTATGTTAAAATAAGCATGGGATATATATATTTTTTTTATGACTATGTAATTTTTGAAACACAGTTAACTAATTGAAAATCAAGAGCTCAAAACATCTTTTTTTGTTATAATTACTAAAACAACTTTAAATGGCCATTCACAGTTGTCCATTTAGCTCATTAATAACATTGACCAATTAAGAACACTAAAGAGAAAGGAGGGAACCATTTTTTTTTTCCTTTTTACCAAAAAGGAGGCAAACATAAATTACCCAAAGAAAATTTAACATAAAATTTTCACTTATTTTAAAGTGTTATACCCCCTTTTTTTTCAAATGGATTGAAATTTTGAAATGCACATGATTCCAGAATACTTTCGTGTTTCCTGATTTCCTCAATAAATGATAAAAAAAAGGAGGCACATATAATTAGCGATTTCATTTTTTTTTTTTTTGGGGTTTTGAGTTGGAAACTTTTACCAATAGAATAAAGAAGCAAAGGTTCACGTGGAAGTCAAAATGCGATTCACACTCTGCTCAGTCTGCTGGCAAATTTTGGTGGTGGAGGCCCACACACAATGTGCAGACTGCAGACTGAGACTAAAGTCGGTGTGATTCAATATAAATAATTATTTTGTTTAATTTTTATTAAAATTTTACATTGAGTTTTTATTTTTGGGTCAGATACATTGAGTTCAAATCAATAAATTAAATTAGACTTTTTTTTTATGAGAAAAATTAAATCATACTTTACTACAGAAATACATTTGTTAACAAATTACAGATATAGATTTACTACTAGTCGTCATGTAAGGATTGTGACATAAAATAACAACTTACAATAATATAAATATATATATATATATAGAAAAATGTTCGCAAGCCATGAGTATGACAAATCCCATATTTCTGTGGCATTGTCCACCTCACAGCCTTTGCCCAAAATTATATATTTGGATTGACTCTAATAAAGAAGGGGAAAAAAAGAGAGAAATAATTATGTTGTGTCGATCAATTTTCCTTATTTAAAAAGTTAAAATGTAAAGTTCAAGATAATGGAATTTTAAGGACCATCATATTCTTTTCCTTATATATTGAAATGAATTAAGAGGGAAAGTAAGGGAAAGACACCGAAGAAAAAATTAAGAGAGTAAAGAAAGTTAGCACCTGAATGGGGCATGATGGGCGCTCAAAGCTCATCCTTTGTGTGAGAATTGTACCAATCATGTTACCGACAATCATTGAAGATGGTCCTCTACATATGATCAATAATTCAAATATAACTTAAATGATATATATGCTTAGGTCAGGACAAAAAAAAAGATATATATGCTTAGGGATTAAGAGGATGATAAAAAAAAATTAAGAGGGAAAGAAAAATCTTAACTCTCAAAAAAATAAAATGTTAACTCGATCTTCATATTCAGTTCATTTATTTTGATGTTAATACTTTTGTTTTTTTAGATATTACATTTTAAAATATCTTAAATTTGTTAAAAAAAATGTAATATAATATTAACGATTGATCATTCATTATATTTTTCAATTTTCAACTTTTAAATAGAAGATATATCATAATTATCATTTTTTCCCTTCTCACTCTCCAATAATCACCCGTTTATGTTTGAGAATAAAAAGAAAAATGACGAGCCAATAAAGATTGGTCCAAGGAATTAGCTCATAACCCACCAGATCGTGGGTTCGAATTTCGCTGTTGATGTGAGAGCCTTGTTGATAAAGGATTTGTAAATGTCTCTATAAATGCTCATAGAGTCTTGAAGTATGTCGTGACCTTGGTAAGTTATTGAGACCCAACTCACCTAAACTTCTCGTTGTCTTGAGTATTAATAAGACAATACCTACTCTAGAATATTATAATTTGGAAATTTATAAATTTGTGAAGAAAAAAAGTGACAGAACATGATTAAGACTTAATTAATTGCATATGAGAATGTGTAACTAGAGAATACATTCCAAATATGATGAATACATTTCTTTCTCTCCTTTTATGTAATCCCCACAAACAAAATAATGAGAATGCGTAACTAGAGAATTATTAATGAACACAAACATTTTAATAAGATTCGACTAGTGTACATGTAACTTAAGACCATCAATGTACAAGAATGAATTCAATTCCCTATCCTTTACTAGCATGAATATCTCCTGAGATCATTAATAATCATCTCATACATATATTTCACTACGTACTGTATTCGAAGAACTGAATTCAATTTCCTCTCCTATCCTGTAATGCACAATTGTTACAGTAATAAAGATCTGAATTCAAAATATTTAGAAAACTAATTATGCTAGACTTAGGAATTAAGAGGGTTAAGGAAGAACTGAATTCAATTTCCTATCCTATCCTCTAATGACTTACCTTTATTTATTTGGATTCTGTCAAGGAAATGGCCATGGCTTTTGCCTTCAAATCCCCTGTGACCTTTCTGTATGCACTTTGTCCTCTATCTTCTTTAGTAACAAAGTGAATAACAAATTCAGTAAAACAACAGCTTTGTATTGGACGAAGTGACATTGTCATTGGGTGTACTGAAAATGACAAGTATATATTTGTCGTTCTCACATAATCAAATCTAGAGGAGACTCCACAATATAATACCCAATCGCATTATAATTCATAACTACTAACTAGGGTTTCTTAGCTAGATTTTGCAGCTTTCGTTTTCAAGTCCGACGAATTCATATTATATCTCTCTGCATTTTTAAATAGAAGTAGCATTGTAATCGAAATAAATAAATATAAGAAGTAGCACTCGTTTTCATCCTCTACACTTACATTCCGCAATTTTTTTTAACGGCTAAAAGCAGGAAAAATAAAAAAGGACAAAAAAAAAAAGTTCACAAATTCTGACCAAATCCAAAATAAACATGAACAAGAGCTATAAAAACAGCGAAACCTAGCTGCTCAAAACTTCATTCTGTTAAAAAAATTGCGGCAGATACAATGAATTAAGACGATTGAACCTAAAGTCCAAAATCGCCACGTTTTAATATATATTTTCTTGTATAAATTAATAGGGTAGTACTAGTATACGCAAATTAAATTAAAAGCGGGAAGTATGTAGTAGCATTAGATAGGGTTCACGTTGAAAATTAAATGCAACTGGATATGACATATTAATATATGAAACTTCCGATAGGCCTCAGGTCGCAAGTGGCAAATATTGATATTTGATACCCTTGCAAAATTTTGAACTTAAAATATTGTTTAAATAATATGAAATTGTTTATTGTTTAGACTAATCTCTCTTAAGAAAATATATGTGACAATTTTTTTATTTTAAATTCTTATCTCTCTAATTTCAAAGAATTGACACTACAAAAAGTCAGCTCCTCATTGATGACCCCGTGGCCCGTGTCAATGACTCTGGAGTCTGGACTCTAATCGGATATGTTTATGAATTTTTCCAATTTTCTAAAAGTTGTTAATTGCATGATGTGTCATCTGTCATGTGTGGTAGGTACCGTGAAATACGCTGTTTAATAACAATGACAATGATGGTTGAAACCAGTATTGTCATAACCGAACCGGACAAAGACTCGGACAAGTGTTCAGTTTACGGTCGGATCGGTTGAATCGGTCGGACCGGATGTTTGAACCGGATGACGTAATAAATAATTATTTTTAATATATTAAATATAAACTCTCTATATTTTTTTCTTGGGTCTAAGAGATGCATTAAATCTATTAATTTATTAGATAAGTAAAACAATTGGTAAGAGAAAGCTAACAGAGCCTCACAGTTGGGATGGTAAAGGCGCTGGGAGTGTGAAGAAAGGGCATGGGTTTGATCCTTACAAGGCTCAAAACGATTTTTTTTATAAAAAATTGAGAACCGCCGGTCCGGTCCAGCGGTTGGTTCCGGTTTTTCGGTTCTTGACCGGTTATTTCCGGTCCAACCATCATTCCGGTTCAAATGGCTGAACCAACTCGCTTGTGTCTTCGAGTAGCGGTCCAGCCAATCCGGTCCGATTTTCACATCACTGCTTGAAACAAAGTGAAAATCTTAAAAATTGCTAAAGCCAAAACAATATTTGTAAATAAAAAAACATATATGAAGTAGAGATGAGTGATGACTAAAGTGTAAGCTAGAAGTTATTTATTAGGTTTAGGTCTGAATTTATGTATGCAAATATATGTGAAAGTTACTAGTCAGTTTATGTTAGAAAGGAGAAATCAAGAAAGCAACAAAAGCTATTAAAATGGTAAGTTGGTATGAAAATGAATATAGTAGACACTCAATAGTGAACGCGGTTTTTGAAAGAAGTTCGAATAAGAGAAGCACATGGATTGGAATAGAATGGAATGGAATTTGGTTATTATTAGATGGCAACTATAGAGTAAAAAAAGTTGAATGTGGAGACTCCAAATGTGTAGGTTTGTGTATGAATTGGACTACATTGTAGGACCACAATTAGACCAAACCACACACTTCTCCCGCGATTATTGGCATTGTTACGCTCAAACCATACAAACCCTAAAAAAATAAAACAATATTATTACTTACCAGTCAATGTTAACTTCTTCCGAGTAATGAAAAAAATATTCCTAAAGCCTTAAATATTAATTAAAAGTTAGTGTAGCGACAAGATGAGCAAATTAACTCTCATATAATTTTGATTCACGCTTGTGACTTTAACTGAATTCAGCGAAAGAGAAGGAACAGAGGCTGCCACATGAGAAGATACATCTTTTACTCATGGACAAACTTGAACCCCAGAAATAATCAGTAACTGTCCTTAATGACATCGGGAAGAATATTAGGATATTGTAAGATAGTCAAATGTCGGAAGTAAGTTGTAACACATGTATTTCGCCTCTTGATCTTCTGAGTTATGCTCCAGGAGGATTAAAATGTATTTCTAGGGGGTGATAATTTGGGCGAGTATAGAGAGTGTTTAAAAGAATAACTACATTTACAAAATCTCTAACTTGAATCCTTACCAAACTGCTTACCACTTGTACCAGATAAAGGACAGGCACTTGAAATAAGATAATTTCTAAAAAAATATCGAAACAAAGTTACAAAACGAGTTTATATCTTTTTTCCTGGATTTTGAGGCAACTAGGAGATCAGATACAATGGTAATTTGGAAAAGACAAAAGCCCTTCTAAACTTAACTCAACCCCTCGGTCACCAGATCAGTTTGGATTTTAGCATGTCAAAATTAAACGAAAGTTCTAACTGCTGAAAAAATTAATTCATATAAAAAAACAGGTCAATGTAGACCAACTTCTCCTATTCCTATTTTAAAAGTGCTCCAAAACGCAAACTCCTAATATATGAACCAGGTCTCCAGCATAGAGCGTACTAGCTTAAATATTCAAGAGAGTATAAGAAGCCCTGCACGCCCCAGTACACAATGAATATCTTTCCAGCATGCAAGCAATATGTGTAAAATTATAAAAACTTGACACACGATGAAACAGTAATACAGATTTAAACCACGACGATTGAAAATTTCACAATTTTTTTCTTTTTGAAAACATTCAGATGTACAGAAGGACTTCAAAGCATCCACCGTCTGAATTGAGCCCAAAAGATCCTTGTCCCAAAAATAGAATATCAAGACCCCAATGTTCAATATATGACAAATATGAGGTGGGTGGCGCATTTTTTTTAACTTTTACTGACATGGAGCGATCTGGAAGTCTGTCTAGATAATCCAGACCAACTAATAACTCAAGGGACAACCATGGATGCCCCAAAATCAATTTTTACAGAGATTTTCTGGAAGCCCTACAGCTGATGAAGCAATGGGTAAATGATGAGCAAGGAAGTTAAAACTTGTCCTGCCCTGAATTGCCCTTCTGCTGTTGACTCACATCATGTCGTAACATCTCCATGTATTCCTACACAACCCAAAAATAAAGCAAGAAAAAGAAAATTACTATATGCATGGAAATTTGGCAGTGTAAGAAGCAGTTTAGATCGTGCAAATAACACAAGGGAACACTTACACTGGCAAGATCCTCATCGCTGCACAACTCATCCAAAAGTGCATCAAAATTTTCACTTCCAGATTGCTGGATAACATTTTCAACCAGAGCACGGAAAATGTCTACAGGTGGACTCATGCGCTCAATTCTCTCTGCTACTGGCAGAAGATTGATCTGGAATATGTAAAAGATAAGCAGATAGTTGTCATAGGAGCTACTTATTTATCTTTTTAAGTTTAAAAAATGAACAGATATATGGAGAGCCCAATATCACTGTCCCCTATGATTTAGTCTGTTTTCCCCATGAAAGTGTGAATAGGCCAAATACGGGATTATTAAAACTATTTTCCCACTTGAGGAACTAGAGTGTTTTGAGGGTCCGACAGAAAATGCATTATCAAAGTACAATGATGCAGTCACCAAAAAAAAAGTACAATGATGGAGCCAATGCCTATTTGTGGGCACATTTATGCAAACCTGTAAACTTCGATGATCAGGATTTTGATCTCTGTTAAGTGTACCATCTCTGTAGGGTGCCTGAGGCTCTCTCCCCGCAGCAGAGAATGGCTGAGGACTCACACCACCGAGCGCTTGAGATACAATGGGCATCATCTGTTGAAACATACTAGACAAGTCGATGCCACCACCTTGTGCTCTTTCCATTCCAGCAAACATATTTCCCATATCCTGATTGCCAACCTGTTGGACAATTTGATTGACAGTGTTCCTCATCTGTGGGCTCTGCGTGAACTGCTGCAACATGTTCCTCAAGACATCGGGTGAGCCAACTCCAGTTTGCTGAGAAACCCCTGACAACAAACCATTCAAAGCCGGACTATGCAAAACCTGAGACATAACACCAGCTACATCAATCTGGCCATCACCTGCAGAAGAGGGTCCCTGGGAAGGACCATTTGTACTTCTCTGGTTCATAGAAGTTCCATGACTAGCAAGAGCTTGCAATATATGTTGACCACTTGTCCTAGCTTGCTGGTTTTGATTACCAGAAGAGCTGGCTGATTCATCATCAGCACCTTTACCAACCGGAGGTTGGAGTTTTGTTCTCCTCTGTTTTGAACAATAACTTAATTATCGATCATTTGGGCAACAAGATAAAAAATGAGCATCGAAACAGTCAAAATATAGTCATGCAATATGATAAAGAGCAGCAAAGGGCCTTTCCTAGTCCACTCCAACCTTTAAAATCCTATCAACAAAATTTATTGGCCCCCATACCCTTTCAATATAAAAAAAATTACAATCATAAGTAAGTGGTATATATAGACCAGTTAGGAGTTATGACGGCAAAAGAAATTGGCTGTGGTCATAGTGATTTTAATCAACTAACCATATTCCTAAGCTATTGGGTTCATCCAAATCCCATGCGCAAAGATAACCAACAAGCTAACCTTACGTTCCAAACCACCCACACCCAGTCCAAGTGGGGTAGATTTCGCACTTTCAGTTGCATGCTGTTTTTCACCAGCAGATTGAGCATTTTCTGACTTTGCTATTGTTTCTCCACTTGAACAACTGAGTGAATCTTGATTGGAAGACGTTGAGACAAATTCGTTACTCAAAACATCTCTACCCTCGTTTCCAGTTTGCACTGCTTCTGGTTGAGACTGGTAGTGAACGAGAAGGAAAGGTTAATATTATATTAGTCAGCTAATAAATATTGGAGGTAGCAACTTGCACATGACAGAACGGATCAGCAGGTTTGAGCAGAAGCAATACCTTATTTACCCCACTTTCAGATGTGTGCCTCACTGAAGACACACTGACAGCCCTAGCACCATTCGTCTCCATAGTATCCAGCTGTTCGTTTCCAGGAGTAGGTCGTGATTCAGAACCCACAGACAAGTCTCGGTTGTTCGACTCCACTTGACCTGTTGGGCAACAAGAATTTTATGAATCAAATGCCATTGAAAATCTTTGAACAGAAGCAGTAAATTGATAGCCACCTGACAGAACTGTGTTGTCTCCTTGCGTATTTCCAACAAGGTTTCTAATGCGAGAGTTGACTTCAGCTAAAACAGATGATAATGAAACTGAATCAGGTGGCTGTGAGGCAGAAACACCAAGACCAGGTTGTGTGCCGCCACCAACCCCAACACCAGGAGAGCTCGCTGGTACAGCTGCTGCAATGATATTTCTCACAGGTAAAACACGTGTTGAACCTAAATCACCAGAGCCAGAAGCATTACGCCGTTCATTTGGTGCCCCCTCCCCATTATTTGGCCTAGCCCCAATTGCTGAAACAATTGGTGCAAGAGAGGTACCTGGTTGTAAGCAGAGTTAATGAGAGCTTTGAATTTAATAGTTACCAAAACAATTAAATTTATTTACCTGCATGTATATGGATGTTTACGTTCCGAGGGGCATTTCCAACACCAACAGTGCCAAAGGTCGGAGGAGTTGAAGGCACAGAACCACCAAAGAGGGAGCTAGCCTGTAATGGGAAGGGCTGCAACACCAGAGGTAATCACTGTAAGTGCTGATTCAATTATTAAGATATAAACAAGCAAATCGATATAAACTAAGTGATCATCAAATAGGCTACAGAATTCAAGTATAAACATGTGCATATAACCAATGTGGGGTGCTAAATGATCTTGAAATGCCACAAAACTATATCAAAATAACAACCAATGTGCAGTAAGGTGACCGAAATATAACATAATGGCAGAATGAATATCTACTGGAAAGATCAAAGAGCATTGCAGAATAGCAATAAAATCAGCACTGAATGTTCTAAGTTCTAACTCCAAAGTGCACCAATGCTAATATCCCCAAGAGGAAGGCAAACTTGACATGTCATGTGATCTAGTCTCCTTAGCAATAGGGAAAGACTTACATAAATTTTAATATGTAAAAAGAGAAGACTGAAGTAAACATGGTCAGAATTCTCAATGGTCAATATATTTTTGAATGCAATGTGGTATAACTATACTAGAATTGTGCTTATAAAATAAGATGATAATGCTTCTCTTTATTCCTCAAGGGCAAAAGAAATCGGGCATCAACAAAAGTGGCATATTAAAATTAATTCTGAAACAGATGCTCTCTAATCTCTATTTCTTACAAAACAAGCATACTGCACCACACAAAATAACTTTGTGGCATGCTATTTCAATTGTATACAACCTGTTGTGAAATACAAGATCAGCTTCACAATAATCTACCATCAAACCAGTATTATTAATTTCTTACTATCTATTCATTGACAAACTCTCTGTTTAACCAACTAACATTCGATCCAAAAAGAAAAAAGAACCAACTTACATGATTATCAAGTATCACGTTAGCAATAAAAATTCACTTGTGACCACATTGACTACGACAACATTCTATAATTCAAAATATGATCCAACATAAATAATCATCTACCGGCATCCCTCCAACCATCAATAATCTATTATAACAAACATGAGATACTAGGGTGATCTGATGGATAAAAAACTTTCAAGCATTCACGAAAACAGATCAATAAACAAACAATTAGATACACAAAAAATAAATGACAAACCTGCACCATAATAGGATTAGGTCCTGACGGAGAAATATAAACTGCTGGCCCAGCATTGACAACAGATTCTGCCTGAAAATTGAATGTGATGATAAGCAACTTGTTTTAGATTCAAAATAGCTCCTAATAATCTTGCTGTGTTTGAATTTACTTCAAACCAGAGAAAAGACAATTCTTTGACAGAATAAACTAAACCAACAAATTACTAAGGAAAAAGAAGAAAACATACAGAGGACTGTCCCATACGCAGTGTCAATATTGTCCGGCCTAACTCAAGTAGAAATGCACCCAAATGCTGCATGGCAAGTCCTATTTGCACAGACTCTGACTGTATTTGACCCCTTATACTTGGATCTGATGTCGTTCCCTCTCGCTCCAAGCGTCCTGCAATATGCTAGAGTCACAAACTACAAATTAAAAACTATTAGAAAGAAGATGCTAATTCAGACAAATAAATCAAATACTTATACTTAAATATGATTCCTACAATGATGAAAGCACTTTTGGTCTTCAAGAGAAGTGATATCCAAGTAAATCATATCAAAGAGAGTGATTCTTTTATTTGTTACGAAACCAACATGAATGGAGAGAGATATAAATTATGAAGGATGGACACAAAAAGGAACAGCATCTAGGTAACTTCTGACTTAGAGACAGAACTGTGGATACATATAAGTCCATCAATTATGTATTGAAGACTTGAAAGTATAAACCAGCTTCAGTAGTTTTTTTTGAAAAGAGAGTCCGCAATAAAATTATCCCTCAAATATCAAGTTGTCTACCCATCCACTTAGAACTTGAGAAGACATGGCATCCAGGAGATAATAACAATACCTAACAGGCATAAAGGAATGGATATGTGTCACCAAATTCTGCAGTCAACAATTGTAACATTGTGGGTCTCATCGAATCAAATAAATCCAACCCTTATACGATTAGCAGATTTTACAGACAGGGATGTAAAAATTAAGTTCAATAAAAACAAGTTTTTTAGAAAGCATATGAAGCTATGCACTTCAACTGGCTGGTAAATAGGATGCTTTATTTCTTTTCATCCTAGCATAAATCAGGTTTTTTTTTAAAAAAAAAAACAAGGAATACCATCTATGCCTACCTCCAAAGCCAAATATATGACAAACTTATTCCTTTAAGGTAACACTTGCGGAAAAAACTAAACTGAACTATAAATCCAAGATTTTCTAGCCCAAACCTCCTCAAATTCCATACCTACATAATTGCATAACCATAATCATACACACATTCCTTCCTGCCAGTAAAAATCATGCTATTACAAGAAACCCCCTAAAATTGTGTGACAGGAAAAACATGTTTATGAGGGGGAAAAATTTCAAATTTTCTGAGGGGGATGAGTTGATTACAGATAGTGCAGAAACAGCATGACCACCAAGCAGCCTTTCGGCACGATGCAACACAGAACTTAATGCATCAATTGTTGGCAACCCTTGTGAATTAGAAGGTAATTCCACTCGTGATTGCTCTCCAACATTAGAAGACAGATTTGGTTGATAACCTGCTCAAGCAAATCAAATCATTAAAAATTCTGTCGATCTGAAATGTCACAGCAATGAGCTTACTATCATTACCATTTTGTGATAGTGTCTGCTCCATACGATTCATAAACTCGGATAGAGTATCCAGTGAATTGGGAATTGGCTGACATGAAGACAATGAGGAGAACATAATGTTAAAACATATGAAGAAATTTATAATAAAACACAATTAGGAGGTATATTCATAGAAAAGTATGTATTCCTACAGCACTGAGTGACGGAATGTTTATGGATCCAGCAGCCAGAGGAATCTGAACAACTTGAGGCAAAGATAGGAATGGTTGGCTGGGAAATGTCTGTCCAGACTGTGCTTGATTTCCTGATTGGTTCTGATTTCCAACAGGCATTCCTTCAGTTTCAGTCCCAGAAGGACCCTGAGTAGATATGTTTGGCTGCAGTTCAGAAATACAATCAGTGAGATCAAGGGAGAAAAGAAATTGCAGGATGTATTTAGCAATCTAACATTGGCCACCAAGAAAGGACAAATCTATCATCTGAACCAGTTGTGCTTCACAAATAATAGCAAATAAGAGAAATTAAATAAATCAGTATAGTATCATAAGAACACAAATCCATAGGTGGCAATAGTAACAGTTCAAGAGACACTTAAATCGTATCAATTGGGAGACTAATTTTTCAATTGCGAATCATAAATTGTATCAACTCATGATATTCACAAGCATAGTAAAAAATAACTTAAGATATATTACATAATAAAAAAAGGAAAAAAATATTACCCTTAAATCTAACAAAATTATAGGTAACAACTCATAATAAACTGAAAACTCATAACAAACTAAGTCAAGATTAATTATAACCTACTCTTATAGAGAATAAATTTTGTTTTTGTGACTTTCTTAAGGTAGCATTAAATTTTAGTAATTTATTTACATGGCCTTTCAGTTTTCCCCTAACCCTAGCAACTCCAGAACTCCCAATCCCAATAAAAAAACACAGCCTTACTTTTTTTCTAAACCCCAAGTGAGTGTAAGAAAAGCCACACTGCCACAGTCTCTTTTCCCTAATCCAAGTGAGTCCGTGTGTCATTTTTTTTTACTTTCATTTATTCATGTTTGTGTCATTTTGGGCTGAATCTGAATATTTGATGAACTTTAGAGGCCACCTAAACCAAGCTTTTCATTTATGGCCACTTAATATTATTAAAAAAACTCTGATTCAGAACAGCTGCACAGCACCTTTGTATCATCTTCTTCCTGCATTGGGTCGTCAACCACACTGTCTTTAACCCAATCGCAGGACCACTAAACCCATCGGCCAAATGGAGTTTTCGAATCACCGGATTTGTACAATTCGAAATCTCCAGCACAAGTCGCATCATTTGTGTGCAATTCATGATGCTAGACATTTTCCAATCCCCCCTTGATTTGTGTTGTCTGCCTAATGAATTGATGCGAATAGTGAGATATGAATCGTGTATCTTCTTCCTGCATTGGGTTGTCAACCACACTGTCTTTAACCCAATTGCAGGACCACTAAACCCATCGGCCAAATGGAGTTTTCAAATCACCGGATTTGTACAATTCGAAATCTCCAGCACAAGTCGCATCATTTGCGTGCAATTCATGATTCTAGACATTTTCCAATCCCGCCTTGATTCGTGTTGTCTGCCTGATGAATTGATGCGAATAGTGTGATATGAATCGCGTATCTTCTTCCTGCATTGGGTCGTCAACCACACTGTCTTTAACCCAACTGCATGACCACTAAACTCATCGGCCAAATGGAGTTTTAGAATCACCGGATTTGTACAATTCGAAATCTCCAGCACAAGTCGCATCATTTGCGTGCAATTCATAATTCTAGACATTTTCCAATCCCCCCTTGATTCGTGTTGTCTGCCTGATGAATTGATGCGAATAGTGCGATATGAATCGCGTATCATGCGATTTTGATAACTATGGATCTAAGCATATGAAAAGGGAAAGGGGAAGTCTGGAAAGTAAACTAAACAGGAATACCCAGCAATATTGCAAGGAAAATAAAGAAAAATAAGTATGCTTATTTCAATGTGATTTGTGAATAAGATTAAAGATTCACATTCAATGACCATGTGGCAATTATTACACTATTTATAACTTGCTTACTTTGTTAGTTTTTCCCAGCCAAAAAAATAAAAAGGATTGAAAGAAATTATAATAGCATTATATGGTCATTTCCAAGCAAGAAACAATTTTTACCGGAGAAGACTGCATAACGTTCATAACACCGCTGGCGCCTGTCCCACCAACTCCAATTGAGTTCAAAACAGCCCCAATAACCTGCAAATGTAACACAGAAATGCATGATTATCTACCATATCTGAAAACCTTTTTCTTGTGTGTGTGGGAGGGTAAAGACATTAATACAAACAAGTACAAACATTAACTGCTCGATAGAGTTAAAGCACGCACCCGATTTAGGTCAGGAACCATGCCTTCACCTTGGTCCCCCACATTAAAGGTCCCCAGAACGACACTATGTGAAATTTGCCCAACTCGGTTACGTGGTGCCCCGGAGTTAGCCTCATTCCCTTCAATTAGGGAAAAAATCGAGAAAATGAGAAACGTATAGAAAATTCTCAAGAACTTAAAAAGTGAAATCGCGATTCAGCTTCAATTATTACCTCGGTTACCATTTGTCTCACCAGAACTTGTACCAGGAGCCTGTGACTGGTTTAGTTGCCTTTCAACTAAATGCAATGTATCCCCATTCTCAACGTCTAAGCAAAAATGGCTAAGGAACATTTTAATATATATATAACCAATATAAATTATGGTGTGGTATATAAAAACTATTAAAAAAAATTTTGAGGCCAACATCTAGCTAGTAATTGAGGTGAATTGCTGAAGAATAAGACCCATAATTTCCTGAAGGCCAGATACTTCAAGGGAACATAAACGATAAAAAAAAAAATGCTATAGTAGGAAGTTCACATCAGATTGTTTAATTTATATATATACAAAAGGCACCATTTACGTGAAAAAATCGCTAAGCTTCTCCGCAATAAATATTCCAATCAAGACATTGACAACAAATTCTAAAGCATTTTGACTTGTGTCAAAAGAATATAGTAACATCCCACAACCAGGAAACATCAACTACATATGAAACTGTCCAGGAAAAAAAAAAAAATCGGAGGATACAATACACAGAAAGATTATGATCATCCTTTAACACCTTTCCCCTAAATATTAGCCGTTGCTGACCAACTGGAATGCCAACTTCGTTTGCTATTTTCTCCTTCAACGATGAAACTGGCATCTGAAATAAGTTTGAAGATAGATTGCATAAAGAAAAACTAAAGTAGGTAGTTACCAATTTCAAAAAACTAGAACTAACTCTAACCTATTGTTATTGCTGTAGTCAATGATTTAAAAAAACATATAAGATGACAGAAACTGAAAAGAATACTAAATATATTACTAACATTCTTATCCACTTGAAAACTGTAAATGTGGGAATCTAAAGTCTTGATATTGAGATGAATAGTTGAATCAGAATACTGGGCTGAAATACTGCTAGCACCAGGACCATCACTAGAGCTCTGGCCTGCCATTCTAAAAGGTCACCACAGATCTTGCACCACGGAATTCTTCAGAACTAACGCTGCCAAGTTGGTATTAAAGTAGCTGCACCACAATCAAGATGAGCCATGTTAACTAAAATATGCTTCATTCAGGCATCAGATGGCGCCAAAACAGTTATTGGACAACATATTATACTAACCACATTCTACTGTGGCTATAAATGTATTTCAATTTAGCCCCATACTAGTATGACAATTGAAAAAATAAATGCATTCCAAGATAACATCAAATTATTGGCTATCATAGAAAGCAAAGTTCTATCTGCCCTTCTTTACTGTACACTGTTCGACTATAAGTTCTTCATGGAAAGCGTGAGTGTCTACGCGTAGGATCAAAGAAAGTTGTACTATATGATATTTCTAAACAAGAGATAGTTTTTACTTCTGCTTCGCTAACCACTGCTTTCCAATTAAGCCTTATAATTTTTCATCCCTCCTTAAAATGTAAAACTAAGTCAGTGATAACTTATCTTTCTTACGCGAACATAAAAATGTAGTCTTGTGCATACTTTAGTTTTCTCGCAAAACCATAAAAAACGTAGACGTTGTCATTGCCATCATCCGTATTTATTAAGATATTCAAACATATCAACTAGGTACCATCGCTCTCCATAGAGACAAGCAGATAGACGGCGTAAAGTGATATATAGCAACCATAATAACAATGTCACTAAATGAATTCGTAATCAAGACACCGCAAAGGCACGGTAATGAATACGTCAATGAGGTGGATCCGAAACCCAAGTAATAAAGGGTCTCAGGCAACATATCTACGAAATTTTCCATCAATATAAACGAAAGCATGGAAGATGAGATAGGTTAAGCCCATGAATGTGCATAAATGCTTCAAACCTGGACAGATTTCGATAGCCCAGCCGATAAACCCAGCAATATCAAAACAAATTCGAAGCACGCAAGAGCAGGGAAAAAGCAATAACATTCATGAATCAGAGGAAGGCGAAGAAGAAATATCTCAATTCAATCAGGATCGGAATAAACAGGCATATGAGCACGAAGAACCACCTAAAAGCAAAGCGGGAGATTATACGAGAAGCAACAGAAACAACGGAGAAGAAGAATAAGAACGATTTTTGCTGCTGAGATCTGGGCGTCACAGCGTTTCGAAGCTTCTAGAACTGTCGAGAAAATAATTGGGGGATAAGATAGAAAAAGGGGGAAAAAAAAAATGCTCACCGGAGATGCAGGCGATGATCTTTGAACACAAGAAATTGTCAATTACGTTGGAAGGGGGGTGACTTGGTTAGTAATAACCAAAAAACAAAGTGAAGAAGGAATGAATACGTGAGGGTGGGGCAAAACATTTCACGACTCGTCTCGTCTCGTCTCGTCTCCACTGTGTGTATCAAAATTACGCCGCCTACGAGTCTTCGTACGTATGACCAGCACGGCCCAATAAGCGAACTTGGGCTTATACAAGGCCCTTCCTTACCTCACAACTCTTTACCTAGAAAACCAAAAATTTTGACCCTAAAAAAATAAAAGGAAACCCAAATTAATTTTTCGGCGTCAAACTAAATATATATACTTTTTAGGTCAGAGGTCATTTTGGTTCTAAATTGAGTAAACTCCCAAATTGATCCCTGGATTATTGGGTCGCTGACAGATTGGTCCCTGATTTATGGAAATTGATAAATAGGTCCCCAAATTTTACTAACGTTAGTCAAATTGGTCCTCGAAGCCGTTAACTGCTGATGTGGCACGTTAAGTGTCACGTCAGCAGTTGGAAAAAAAAAACCAACTATACGTGCCACATCAGCATTAATAATAAAAAAAAATATTTCATTCAAAATTCAAATAGGTCCCTTAGTTATATTTTTATCTCATTATTCTCAATTTCCCCTCTTTTTCATCATCTTCATTCATTTTAGTCCCAAATCCTCAAAATAAAATTGTCAAATGTCCCAAAACTCTTCCAAACATTCCAGTTTAGTCCTCAAAAGTATTAAAAACCCTAAACCCTAAACCATAAACCCCAAACCCTAAACCCTAAAACCTAAACCCTAAACCCTAAAACCCTAAAATCCTAAAATTGTAAAGTGTCTCAAAATTCTTCTAAACATTTCAATTTAGTCCTTCAACTCTAAAACCTCAAACCCTAGAACCCCAAACCCAAAACTAAAACCCCAAATCCTAAACCCTAAAATCCCAAACCCCAAATCCTAAAATCCCAAACCGCAAATCCTAAAACCTTAAACCCTAAATTGTAAAACCCCAAACCCTAAAATTCCAAACCCCAAATCCTAAAACCTTAAACCCTAAACTCTACAACCCCAAACCCTAAAATCCCATACCCTAAACTCTAAAACCCTAAACCCCAAACCCCAAACCCTAAAATCCCAAACCTTGAACCTTGAACCCCAAACCCTAAAACCTAAAACCCCAAACCCCAAACTCTAAAACCCCAAACCCTAAAATCCCATACCCTAAATTCTTTGGTTTATTATCTATTCATTTAATTAGAGGACTAATTTGTCTAACATATTGAACTATTTTGATAAATTCGGGGACTGATTTGAATAATACTGTTGCACGTCACAATTGTTGAACTTTAATGTACAGTCACAATTCTGATCGTTTGGGGTTTTAGAGTTTACAATTTTAGGATTTTAGGGTTTTAGGGTTTATGATTTTAGGGTTTAGGGTTTTAGGGTTTATGATTTTAGGGTTTGGGGTTTAGAATTTTAGGGTTTGGGGTTTTGGGGTTTAGGGTTTGGAATTTTACAATTTAGGGTTTAAGGTTTTAGGATTTGGGGTTTGGGATTTTAGGGTTTGGGGTTTGGGATTTTAGGGTTTAGGGTTTAGGGTTTTAGAGTTTCGGGTTTGGGATTTGGGGTTCTAGGGTTTGAGGTTTTAGAGTTGAAGGACTAAATTGAAATGTTTAGAAGAATTTTGGGACATTTTACAATTTTATTTTGAGGATTTGGGACTAAAATGAATGAAGATGATGAAAAAGAGGGGAAATTGAGAACAATGAGATACAAATATAACTCAGGGACCTATTTGAACTTTGAATGAAATATTTTTTTTTTATTATTAATGCTGATGTGGCACGCACAGTTGGCTTTTTTTTTCAGTTTTCCAACTGCTGACGTACGTCAATAGTTAACGGCTTCGGGAACCAATTTGACTAATGTTAGTAAAATTCGGTGACCTATTTGTCAATTTCCATAAATCAGGGACCAATCTGTCAGCGACCCAATAATCCAGGGACCAATTTGGGAGTTTATTAAAAAAAAACATATATGAGAAGACTATTATTGACTTAGCTCGTTGAATAGAACTCTTGAGGTTCAAATGCTCAATCCAATAGTTAAAAAATAATTTTTTAGTGACTTTTTAAAGTAATATATATGCAAAATTTTAGTTCCTACATATGTTCAAGTGACTTTATCAAATTATTTATTTACTTTACTTTATCTTAATAAGTTATTTACTCCAAAATTTGTTGAGTAACGAAGTACAAGCTATGAAAAATATGATCATTTAACAAGATTTTTTTTATCACATGCTTCCAAGCTGTTGTAGATTACTTTGAAATACAAATTATTGATATTAAGAGATTCTATTAGTTGGGGGCATGTGTGAATGAGTGATGATATTTATATGTACAATATAAATATTGATATATTATTAAATTATTTTAATATGTACAATATTTATTATTTATTATTTATAATTTTATATTTCTTAATATAAAATCTAAAAATATCATAATATATATATATATAATTAAAGATTTAATGTTACTTAGTTATATCCAAATTCGTTGATATTAACTTTAAACTCAGATTTAATAAATATTTTCAAATCTTACATTTCACTGTTTAGTCAAAAAAATATTAATTTTCGAACAATTAAAATATAAAAATCGATTTTTGAAATATTAAAATTTTCAACAATTTAATTCATAAATCAATTTCATGGATAAAAAAAATTAATTTAATATATATCCAATAATTAAAAAAGTATAAATTCAAGAACTAAAATATATAAAATTCATTCAATTTTAAAAATTAAATTATTAATAATTTTAACATTTTAGATATTAAATTTTATATTTTGTTTATTTAAAAATTAATTTATTAACTTAATATAAATTCACCATGAAATAATAAATTTTATTTTTTTTAAAAGCATCAAGCCAAACTATATTATAGAAAAGTCAAACGATACTTACAATCATTAAGAGAATTCAAATCTAAAATACATGAGAGGAATAATCTGCAAACAATGTTGAACTAAATAAAACAAATACAATCACAATTGATCCTATATGGAAGATATCCACAGGATGAAAACCATCACTGATCTTGGTGTTGTCAACAAAATTGTTACTATTACACTCCATGTATATCAGAAAAGCAATTTTCTTCATGAACGTAAATGACAGAGACTTCTCCATATATTTGACAATTGATCAGATACTTTTTGGCATAGATACTCAGATCTGGGTCGATCTAATGTTAGAACAGATTTTTCACTAAGAAAGAGTAAAACCAAAATTAAATCTGGATAACAACACCACTAAATTTGAGGGGACTGAAGATATGACTTATTCAATTGAAAAACAAAAGATGAAAGAAAATTAGGGAGGCGTAGAAAAAGAAAGGAAGAAGAAGCTAGATACAAATTTTTCCAGAAAATTAAAGGAAGTTGATAGCGTGGGTTGAGAGCGGTTTTTTAGGAGTATCCATTTTTTTTTTCGATCTTTTTATACGAATAATAAAAAAAATTAATTATTTATTAAAATACATAATTTTTTTTTTTAAATTTTCCATATGGGATACGCATCAACCCAACGCACATTTGATCTTCAGAGCCAATCAGCCTGTGCCACGTGGCACCGGCTGAATTATTTTTTTCTTTAAAAAAACTGAAATCGAATCGGTGTGACTCGATTTCAGACTGACACGGTGTCAGTCTGAATCGAGCCCAGGGCTCGAGGGGCACGCTTCATTTTTTAAAAATTTGACCGGCAAAGTCGATCAAATTTTTAAATTAAAGCCGTTGGATTTTGGCTATTTAAGAGGGGGGGGGGGG